>NNCF01125832.1:466462-491647 GCA_002313205.1 Laupala kohalensis
TCTTTGAAGTAGCAAGAGAATATATTCCTCACGCAAGATCACTTTGCGTAAGGTGCATTTTGCCCTGCAAGATTATTAACATACGAAAAATTTCATCTGTGAGGGATAGCGTATACCCCACATAATATACATTTCAGTGAAAACCATCAAATGTTGTATAATACGGAACGTCGAAGATCGTCAACTAAATGTTATTCTTTTTTCTATTCTGTTTCGTTCACTCTGTGGATTTTTAATTCAAGGTCAAGAGGGTGGAGATAGGGCAGGCGCTTGCCGCTAAATGACAGAATCGTTTTACTCTCTGTACATAATTCGTGAATATAATCCCTGAATTCTAGTGTGAACTTAATTACATGGCTGTTTAGAGTATCACCTTATCTGAGTAAATCACCCTTGTTCCCACGACTTAGGTTCCGTCTACACATAGCGTTGCCAACGGGCGGTACGTCGGATCAGCAACTCAGCCTTGATACTTTTCACTTGTACGCACACAACCGTTGCTACGGCACCGAGCTGTCAGCAGAGGCGAGACTGCTGCCAAGTCGCGGCTCTACGGAGTTAGCACAGTTAACTTACATTAGTTTTCTCAACGTTTTACAACAGTGAATTCTCATATCATTAAATTGCTACAATGTAAGTAATTGGATGAGTTTTTAAAGTTCTTTTAATATTATTTGGAATACAGACTTCTGTAATAAAAAGATCCGTTTCATTCCGAAACGCGTTGAAAGGTCTTGAAGGGTGACAAATTATTTCAAAGAGTACATTTGAAATACGTAATATTATTTTAACAATATCATTATTTACGTTTTCTTTTTTCAATATTTATTTGTATAATACACAGTGATCGATGCCTTCTGTAAAACCAAATCTTCTTTAAAAATATATTTTTAAGGAATTATAGCAACAACGTCTCGCAGAGGTATTGTCAACGTAATGATAAAAAATTGTATTTAACTCGTTCACGCATATAACAACTCAGAATTTGGTAAATGAAATACGTATAATCTTGTCTAATTTATAATAAATTTAGTCCAACCATATAACTTTCGGATTTGAATTTTTCTTTTGAAGAAATAGATTAGTCAAACTTGGGACATCTTTGTCCCAGTGCAAAAAAGATAAAAAATTGCCTTCTTTAAAGACAAAAATAAATAGTACAGGTAAATCAATAAATTGGTTTATTAAGAAAAATAATTAAACATTTAAATAATGTTAAGAAACAGTGTGTTTCTCATTCATTCTTAAATTCACTATAAAATGTTAAGGGTCAAAATGGTAAATTCTTCAAAGCCAGAAAATTGTCTCCATCTAATTTGACAAAATTACGAAATTGTTTACTAAATAAAAATGAAATCAAACATTCAATTACTTCCCAGATGAATCAAAAAGCATTTGAATAGGCGGGCTTCTCACTTCACTCCAATTTTTTCATTCTCATTGGTTTAAATGTCTGGGCAGCTACTGAAGGCACAGCCTTCGTGAAAGGAGGTCCCCATGGCCACGCGGCACCGCGAATTTCCCGGTGTTAATATTTTCCACAAATTCACCTAGGAAACTTAATACATTTTACTAATTTGTAATATCTAAACATGAGTGGAGAATTTTGTATTGTGGGAATTTTGCATAATTTCCTTCGAAAAATATAAAAATTAATAAGTTGAATCCCTTAAAAGTTTTCTAATGTTCTATTGCCTCTATAATGTGAAATAATTTACTGATTTTAATAAAAGATGTGAATGAAATATTCAATTTATCAATAAATATTGCATTCCATACGATTTTGGATAATGTAAGAGATGTTAAATTCTTTTATACTTTGTCACGTCATTGTCATGGTACTGTAGATGCTGATTAAATTCCTTTTTCATGTATGTTTTTTATTTATAATAGTTTATTATTAATATTAGTTAATTATTAATAATAATTAAAACTAACTGTACACAACTGGTACGGTTGTATACATCATCTCTGTAGCCCTATCCTGGCTCGGGTTTTTCTCCGGGTAGTGTCGGATTTTCCATAAGTGGGAATGACATTTAATACTTTCATACTATTAATATCTAATTTTGACTGCTCATTATATCAACGATTCATTTTGGAATAATAAATTGATAGTACAGTATGTATTTTTTAAAAATAAGTATTAAATCCGCCACTGCTCTTGGGCCCTTAATCGGAATTGATGAAGTGATTCCTTGCTTGTTTCCGGAGGGTAACTCAGCTTATTATTTCCCTCTTGATCATACGCAACTGCTTTTTTGACAATAAAGTTCATTTATTTATTTGAGATTCCGCCGCTACTTCAGATTTTTTCCAATTACCATCTGCAGTTTTCGACGATTGAGAAATACCGGACGAAGCACACGAGATGTAAAAACATTGTCAGAGATTTGTGTCAATTTTTTTTACCGCGAATTTATTGAAGTGAGGAGATGATTACTTCACCTTGTAAGAAGTCAAGACCTCACCTCACCTCTGCTCTGGTGAAGAACGTGGTTACGCCGTTTGGTGTTGTACATCACAAGGGATTAGCGAGGAAAACGCGACGAAATTTATGCTATGTGTATTTTATATTTTTGTACGAAAACAAAGCATTTTAAACAATTATTAGTACATCACCAAAACACTTACACTGCCAGACAATGACCCAAGCATTGTAACCGAAAGTATGTTGATTTTGTAATTTATGTTGATTTACGTACTTTTACAATGATGCCGCTTTCAAAATTATGCCGCAAAATAATATGGTTGGACGATGAATAATGACGTGTCAATAGGAATAATTAAAAAGGATTGTATATATTTTGATTACTGTTACTATTTAAATCCTCTTTTTTCAATATTTTTAAGTGCAAAATCTTTCGAGGCACCTTGGTAATAAGTAAGTTATGAAAACTGGCACTCATTGGCTATGATCACAGCGTGTTTTTCGAGATTCAGTTGCAGTACTTGTACTGAAGAAAGGGATGTTGGCAGCCATTATCATAAAAAGATAGTTTTATTATTTTGTGTAAATTACATATATAATTTTAAAATATGCTATGAAACGGAAGGAAACTATTATGTAAATATAAATAAATTGATCGTTAAAAACAGTATTTTAGAAAATGAGCTTTCATAGTCTTTTCATGGATATACGAAATGTAGTTGAAGTGGTAAAATCCTGTGACGTAGTATTCTGCTATTCCTCCGTTTCGAGCATCAAGAGATTTACCTCATTTTGCTGCCAGTTGTCAGACAGGTAGGATGGAGGTTATGCGTCAGTGAGAAGGGCTTCTTGTAGATACTTTTCTTAATATGGGTAGCCATTGGAATTGGTAAAATAATAGAATCTCTTAAGTGTTGGATTGTAAATTAATTAATGTTTGCTAGATTATTTAATAGTATCTTTTGATCCTAGACGCAACGGGGTTTGAGGATTGCAAATAAAGATGGTTTTGTTAAGTGATTAGATAGCCGGAAATAAACTGTTTTATTGAATGAAACGTGGTTAATCTGTTATCTCGCGGTGTGGTTAACAGCCATTTAGGGAATTATGTGCGTGTGCGGGAAATAATTACCATAATTCACATTGGGTTTGCTACGTGTTCGCTGCGTGCATGAAGAGGAAAATGGTGGAAATTGCGTAGTGCGGTGAGTGTGGAATATTGTCATGTTCACACATAATTCATCCAGTGCAGGTACGTAGAATGTAATTTCTATTACAATTTATTTAGTATTTGTGATTTTTTTTGCTTATTGATAACAATATGTATTAAGTTATGGGTTTTTGATACTTTGAAGAAGCTTTTGCGCGAATGTTCTTGTTTTACCAGAGTGATCAATTTCCATTTTACATTCACCCCCTTTTATTAATCCATTTTACCCTTACCATTGAGTGCACAATTCGAGATTTGTTTTTAAAGTTTGAATAGATTGATTAGAATTGGTCCTATTTGCTAGATCATACTTAGTTACTGTCGTTACAGGACCTTCGGAATAAATTTGTTGTACCTACGAACCTTGTCTACGAGCTTAGTAGTTATCACATCTGAAATTCCAGTTCACTCTTATATTTTTATTTCGTGTATTATACTCAATTTATTGCCAATGATTGATATTCTGCATTCAGCATGTTAGGTATTCCGTTAAAAATTAGGCATTTTACTTTCAATGACAATAGGTGGAAATGAGTTTTTTCTCTAGTGTAAATATATTACACTAAACTTGGTGTCGTACAAGGACAGGAATCTCTTGCCTGATTGCGCGATACTGTAACACGCATGCACTCCGATCTTGAAAATATCAATGCCATTTTAACTTATCCTGTCGNGTGTTGGGGGAGTAGGTCTCGTTTACCGAGAAAACTGTTGAGAGTAGGTCTCGTTTGCCGAGAAAACTGTTGAGAGTAGGTCTCGTTTGCCGAGAAAACTGTTGGGGAGTAGGTCACCGTTTACCGAGAAAACTGTGGGGGAGTAGGGCTCGTTTATCGAGAAAACTGTTGGGGAGTAGGGCTCGTTTATCGAGAAAACTGTTGGGGAGTAGGGCTCGTTTATCGAGAAAACTGTTGGGGAGTAGGGCTCGTTTATCGAGAAAACTGTTGGGGAGTAGGGCTCGTTTATCGAGAAAACTGTTGGGGAGTAGGGCTCGTTTATCGAGAAAACTGTTGGGGAGTAGGGCTCGTTTATCGAGAAAACTGTTGGGGAGTAGGGCTCGTTTATCGAGAAAACTGTTGGGGAGTAGGGCTCGTTTATCGAGAAAACTGTTGGGGAGTAGGGCTCGTTTATCGAGAAAACTGTTGGGGAGTAGGGCTCGTTTATCGAGAAAACTGTTGGGGAGTAGGGCTCGTTTATCGAGAAAACTGTTGGGGAGTAGGGCTCGTTTATCGAGAAAACTGTTGGGGAGTAGGGCTCGTTTATCGAGAAAACTGTTGGGGAGTAGGGCTCGTTTATCGAGAAAACTGTTGGGGAGTAGGGCTCGTTTATCGAGAAAACTGTTGGGGAGTAGGGCTCGTTTATCGAGAAAACTGTTGGGGAGTAGGGCTCGTTTATCGAGAAAACTGTTGGGGAGTAGGGCTCGTTTATCGAGAAAACTGTTGGGGAGTAGGGCTCGTTTATCGAGAAAACTGTTGGGGAGTAGGGCTCGTTTATCGAGAAAACTGTTGGGGAGTAGGGCTCGTTTATCGAGAAAACTGTTGGGGAGTAGGGCTCGTTTATCGAGAAAACTGTTGGGGAGTAGGGCTCGTTTATCGAGAAAACTGTTGGGGAGTAGGGCTCGTTTATCGAGAAAACTGTTGGGGAGTAGGGCTCGTTTATCGAGAAAACTGTTGGGGAGTAGGGCTCGTTTATCGAGAAAACTGTTGGGGAGTAGGGCTCGTTTATCGAGAAAACTGTTGGGGAGTAGGGCACGTTTATCGAGAAAACTGTTGGGGAGTAGGGCTCGTTTATCGAGAAAACTGTTGGGGAGTAGGGCTCGTTTATCGAGAAAACTGTTGGGGAGTAGGGCTCGTTTATCGAGAAAACTGTTGGGGAGTAGGGCTCGTTTATCGAGAAAACTGTTGGNAAGTCAGTAAGCAAATCTCAGTAAGTGTTTAGAAAGCACCATTCTTCGATTCAACAAGTCAGAGTAAGCGAGATACACTGCATACTGACATTTTTACCCCAGATAATACCTGATATAAACATGTTAAATAATTGGCAATGTTAATTGATAATCAGAGTCGAGCATTAATTATTGATTTTCATTATTTTCACTTCTCGTTGGTACTTTTCGTATGATGAGCATTTGTGAGCAATTGTTACCCGAGAAGAAAATGAAAAAAACTATCTTTGAGATTTATGCACCAGGGCTGTTTGCGCATTTGTATTTGAGGAATCACCATGTTCAGTCTTTTTAATAGACGTTCGTTCATTTCTATCTCAAGGCATCAAATTAATAGGATGGAACATATCTTCCTTTATTATGATTATCACTCACATCCTAGGCCTAAGTTAGCATTTACAATTTTATTTTATTTAATACGAGCGTGTACTGAGCAGTATGATATTTGTTTGATAATGTGTTAGTTAAATGCTCGAACTTTGTTCTGCACTAAAGTATATTTAATATTAGGTTTTGGAGCATTATGTAATAGGTATAATAAACTGATTATTATTAAACGAGCGATGAAAATAATAGGGTACCTATATTAATATATACAGAATTTTTTTCGAAAATTACTGCTACAATTTTTATGAAACTTATTAGAAGTACAGTGTGATGAAAACGATTATTATTATAAGAAATTATTATAATATATGGCAGTATTGAATACTTCGCGTATGTTTAATTTGCGCAGAATTTCTTTCTGACTATTTGTTTTGGAAGTTTCTTCCGACGAAATAGACACTACACTTGTATTTTCTCTTTATGTAAGAGCAAAAATGTAATTCGATAAACGTAAGAAGTCTCAGGAAACAAAAATAGGTTTATAATATTGCAGGTCACTAAAAAATAATCTACTGTAATTGTAAATACATTTCACGTTTTATATTGTATTACCTTTGTGATATGATAACACGACATTAAATTGAATGAATAAAATAATAATTTGGGAATTAGAAATTGAATTCGCATATGGCTTAGTAGTGCTGTTAGTAGAGTAAGTCTCGTGTACCGAGAAAAAAGTTATAAAGGTCTCGATTCCCGAGAAAACTGTTGGGGAGTAGGTCTCGTTTACCGAGAAAACTGTTGGGGAGTAGGTCTCGTTTACCGAGAAAACTGTTGGGGAGTAGGTCTCGTTTACCGAGAAAACTGTTGGGGAGTAGGTCTCGTTTACCGAGAAAACTGTTGGGGAGTAGGTCTCGTTTACCGAGAAAACTGTTGGGGAGTAGGTCTCGTTTACCGAGAAAACTGTTGGGGAGTAGGTCTCGTTTACCGAGAAAACTGTTGGGGAGTAGGTCTCGTTTACCGAGAAAACTGTTGGGGAGTAGGTCTCGTTTACCGAGAAAACTGTTGGGGAGTAGGTCTCGTTTACCGAGAAAACTGTTGGGGAGTAGGTCTCGTTTACCGAGAAAACTGTTGGGGAGTAGGTCTCGTTTACCGAGAAAACTGTTGGGGAGTAGGTCTCGTTTACCGAGAAAACTGTTGGGGAGTAGGTCTCGTTTACCGAGAAAACTGTTGGGGAGTAGGTCTCGTTTACCGAGAAAACTGTTGGGGAGTAGGTCTCGTTTACCGAGAAAACTGTTGGGGAGTAGGTCTCGTTTACCGAGAAAACTGTTGGGGAGTAGGTCTCGTTTACCGAGAAAACTGTTGGGGAGTAGGTCTCGTTTACCGAGAAAACTGTTGGGGAGTAGGTCTCGTTTACCGAGAAAACTGTTGGGGAGTAGGTCTCGTTTACCGAGAAAACTGTTGGGGAGTAGGTCTCGTTTACCGAGAAAACTGTTGGGGAGTAGGTCTCGTTTACCGAGAAAACTGTTGGGGAGTAGGTCTCGTTTACCGAGAAAACTGTTGGGGAGTAGGTCTCGTTTACCGAGAAAACTGTTGGGGAGTAGGTCTCGTTTACCGAGAAAACTGTTGGGGAGTAGGTCTCGTTTACCGAGAAAACTGTTGGGGAGTAGGTCTCGTTTACCGAGAAAACTGTTGGGGAGTAGGTCTCGTTTACCGAGAAAACTGTTGGGGAGTAGGTCTCGTTTACCGAGAAAACTGTTGGGGAGTAGGTCTCGTTTACCGAGAAAACTGTTGGGGAGTAGGTCTCGTTTACCGAGAAAACTGTTGGGGAGTAGGTCTCGTTTACCGAGAAAACTGTTGGGGAGTAGGTCTCGTTTACCGAGAAAACTGTTGGGGAGTAGGTCTCGTTTACCGAGAAAACTGTTGGGGAGTAGGTCTCGTTTACCGAGAAAACTGTTGGGGAGTAGGTCTCGTTTACCGAGAAAACTGTTGGGGAGTAGGTCTCGTTTACCGAGAAAACTGTTGGGGAGTAGGTCTCGTTTACCGAGAAAACTGTTGGGGAGTAGGTCTCGTTTACCGAGAAAACTGTTGGGGAGTAGGTCTCGTTTACCGAGAAAACTGTTGGGGAGTAGGTCTCGTTTACCGAGAAAACTGTTGGGGAGTAGGTCTCGTTTACCGAGAAAACTGTTGGGGAGTAGGTCTCGTTTACCGAGAAAACTGTTGGGGAGTAGGTCTCGTTTACCGAGAAAACTGTTGGGGAGTAGGTCTCGTTTACCGAGAAAACTGTTGGGGAGTAGGTCTCGTTTACCGAGAAAACTGTTGGGGAGTAGGTCTCGTTTACCGAGAAAACTGTTGGGGAGTAGGTCTCGTTTACCGAGAAAACTGTTGGGGAGTAGGTCTCGTTTACCGAGAAAACTGTTGGGGAGTAGGTCTCGTTTACCGAGAAAACTGTTGGGGAGTAGGTCTCGTTTACCGAGAAAACTGTTGGGGAGTAGGTCTCGTTTACCGAGAAAACTGTTGGGGAGTAGGTCTCGTTTACCGAGAAAACTGTTGGGGAGTAGGTCTCGTTTACCGAGAAAACTGTTGGGGAGTAGGTCTCGTTTACCGAGAAAACTGTTGGGGAGTAGGTCTCGTTTACCGAGAAAACTGTTGGGGAGTAGGTCTCGTTTACCGAGAAAACTGTTGGGGAGTAGGTCTCGTTTACCGAGAAAACTGTTGGGGAGTAGGTCTCGTTTACCGAGAAAACTGTTGGGGAGTAGGTCTCGTTTACCGAGAAAACTGTTGGGGAGTAGGTCTCGTTTACCGAGAAAACTGTTGGGGAGTAGGTCTCGTTTACCGAGAAAACTGTTGGGGAGTAGGTCTCGTTTACCGAGAAAACTGTTGGGGAGTAGGTCTCGTTTACCGAGAAAACTGTTGGGGAGTAGGTCTCGTTTACCGAGAAAACTGTTGGGGAGTAGGTCTCGTTTGTCGAGAAAACTGTTGGGGAGTAGGGCTCGTTTGCCGAGAAAACTGTTGGGGAGTAGGGCTCGTTTACCGAGAAAACTGTTGGGGAGTAGGTCACCTTTTGCCGAGAAAACTGTTTGGGAGTAGGTCACCTTTTGCCGAGAAAACTGTTGGGGAGTAGTTCAGCGTTTGCCGAGAAATCTGTTGGGGAGTAGGTCACCGTTTGCCGAGAAAACTGTTGGGGAGTAGGTCACCGTTTGCCGAGAAAACTGTTGGGGAGTAGGTCACCGTTTGCCGAGAAAACTGTTGGGGAGTAGGTCACCGTTTGCCGAGAAATCTGTTGGGGAGTAGGTCACCGTTTGCCGAGAAAACGTATGCGGTGGCCCTTCTAGTATAAGTTTTACCACGTGAAAACACTAATTTTATTTATTTTTAAAATTTAATCTAATGTAATTAACAGCAAATTTTTATGCTGAAGGATTTTTATAAAATGTTTTTTAAATATGAACTACGATTTTTTTTTGATTTGACATATGTACTGAACAAGTTTTATTTAAGGAGGTAGAGTAATTAATTTTGTGTTGAATTTTTGCAAGTATGTCGTTGTTTTTACAGGTACCGATGTATTCTGGCGTCTGACTGTGTTATGAAGAATCTCACCGTGCCAGAAGCTTAAGACGAAGGAATGTGAGTAGATGCACTTGTCTGGACCCTCAGTGTCACGACAGTGCAACTCTATGCTGTGATTTCAAAGCTATGAGATGCACTAAGCGTGATTTTGACTGTGAGGGGAGGGCAGTAGATCGCGAAACACACATCCACACTTCATCACAACGTACGAGATTGTTCTTCGAAAGGCTCTTCTCCCTTCCTCCAGGTGATATAATTGTGACCCGTTAACTAAATGTAGGTAGTTCTGTCCCCCACCCTCCCGGTGACCCAATATGGTGACCCGCAGAATGAAGAACAAAGAAAAACGATCTGATTTTCTACATCGTCGTTTCGAAACAATCACACAGGGAGGGAGGGTTGATCCCCCCCTTGCAGTCATGAGTCCAGTTAGATAAGAACTCTCGTGTTGCGTCAACTGTAGTTAGAGTATTTAATGTAGCCAGTATCACCTTTTGCATGTTCTGCAGTGGCCATTAAAATGAATAAATATAACTAATTTATCTACAGCAAATACTTGTTTATAACGTATTTTGCTCTGCTAGTAAAATAGTATCAAATTGGATATTGACAAGAGGACCCTGCAGGAATTCCCTATCTTACCTTTAAGTCCCGTCCTTTTAGCATAGCCCCCATTGCACTGAGGGGGTGTAAGTCAGGCAGGCGAAGCCTCAGGGCTGGTATGTGCGCACTTGCGATAACGTTATATCATCAAAGCGAATTTTGAAGGTACATTTCTCGCTCTTGAGGTTCCAGCCACTTAAGGCGGAAATTACCGGACAAATTCTCAACGTGAGATACAGGTGTCAACGTCCGTTAAGAGATTTGAGCTACTCTACATTTGTTGCAAATACCGGTTGGACATTGACACAGATGCGTTACACACGTTATTTCGCGGTGGCTTTGATCTGTCAAAGCATTAGCAGAGACACTAGTTTCAAATTCATCGAAGGATAACGGAGGACGTTGACTGGAAGACTCCCTTATTGTTTGATGCCCGCTTGTCGAGAACAAAATTTATTGTTCTCTTAGCGGAATAGGACGCAGCACGAGAGAAACAGGGTAAATGGGTAGATTTAAAGAGGAAATAATTGCTGAACTTGCCGATTAATACAAAGGAATTTTTTTCTGTGTATTAAGAAACCTTTTTTACAAAGAAATAAGAAAATTCCTTCACGTATTTCACCATGTTCCAGCTTTGAATGACTCCTTATAGTAATACACGAGCGATGTAGTTCGTCTACCGCACTTGATTATTGTCACTTTGCTGCTTCTTTATTGCGCTTATTTGTAATAGTTTGCGGTAATTCTACCGGACTTGATTAATTATCCGTTTCGTAACAATATTTATTTCTATTTTGTTGCTTAGAAAATGCTTAACCGCACTAGACTATTCGGTCGTGTTTTCTTTGAAGAAGAGTGCGTATTTGAAGAGCCCGTCTTCAGAAGAGTGCGTATTTGAAGAGCCCTTCTTCAGAAGAGTGCGTATTTGAAGAGCCCGTCTTCAGAAGAGTGCGTATTTGAAGAGCCCGTCTTCAGAAGAGTGCGTATTTGAAGAGCCCGTCTTCAGAAGAGTGCGTATTTGAAGAGCCCGTCTTCAGAAGAGTGCGTATTTGAAGAGCCCGTCTTCAGAAGAGTGCGTATTTGAAGAGCCCGTCTTCAGAAGAGTGCGTATTTGAAGAGCCCGTCTTCAGAAGAGTGCGTATTTGAAGAGCCCGTCTTCAGAAGAGTGCGTATTTGAAGAGCCCGTCTTCAGAAGAGTGCGTATTTGAAGAGCCCGTCTTNNTTTGAAAATTTTTCGGTGGATGCGTTTTTTGAACTTTAACTTCAGATATTGTGAATATTGTGTTTGTAAAAATGCACAAATTTGCTTGATTTATAATTGGTGTTTTTGAAACGTGTAAATTATCTTCAGTGTCACCCCTTAAGTTCGTTCTATGTTCTTACTCTGCAATTCCTTTTTCTCATCTCCCATCTGTTTTACTATGTATTTTAGACGTTTGAAGTGCTACGAGCACCATCAAAATGAATTAGGTTTTAACTGTTTGGAAATAGGCCTACTGGGGAATCCCGCCAAGCTTTTGCTAAAAGGGGATAACGCGCCAAGCATTGTACGTCTAACGTGGTGTGGAAATCAATGCATTTGAGGTCCTCAGTTATGCTCATTAATTTTATCGCAGAAGCACTTCAATAAGGTATGTATATAATTCAATTGTATTATTTATTATTATTACCTAATTCATTTACACAAGGATATCGACTATATTCTCCCTTTACTCTGAAGTATTATAAATCTTCTTTCTAGTTTTTCACGAACTCTTGAGAATTTAAGAAATTTTTTTTGTGAAATGGATTATTTTCATTGAATGTAATAATACAATGTTTCTTAATGCCTTTATAAAACATTCTTGAAGTTTCTGTAAGTATAACATATAAAACTTAGCTCTATATTCAAATATTTCTCGAAAAGAGCAAACACGTTTGCATAATTCTTCTTAAGGTTGTGTGGATATAGTTTTTTTTAAAGAAACAAGACAGATTTCGAGATCTTTGTAAGTATGTTTAAATTAAAAGAAAATTGCTATATAATTCTAAAACTTTCCAATTTAAAAATCTTAATTTCTTTCCCATCATACATAACGATTAAGCAATATATAAGGTATCATTACAAAGATCATTTTATGGATTTAAATCATATCTAACATCATAATTGTGTAACTGCTATATATTCTACTGAATAAGAGGAAGGTAAAACTCTCAAATAGAAAAAAAGTTTTGAAAATTTTAAATTCCCCCCCCCCCCAATATTTCAATAAAAAAATAATCATTTGAAGGCATTTTTAGAGGTCAGGGACAAACATTTTCTGATAAAACACAAAAAGAACATTTCCCCCTCGATAACTTTATTGATTAACATTTATTTAACTTTCTCTGCTATTTTTTCTTACATATGAAGTACAAAATATTACACAACATAATTGTACACTGTAATTAAGATTACAAAGTTAATTAATAAAATAAATTGAAATTCAACTTAAATATATAATTTTTGTACCTACACACCTATTTTTATTACTATTTGATCAAAGGTTAAAATAAAGTGGACACCAAATGTAAATGACATAAAGGTTTTTGATATTCAAACAGTATACAGAGATGAGGGGGGAGGTTACAAGACAATGTTACCATCTTCTGATAATAAATAGTCACTAGATTACATTTATAAATATACATTTAACACTATTCCAATACACTCAATACTTATTACATAAAGAATAATGTCTGGCATTTTCATCTGTAGGCTGAATGTCGGAGTCTTGCATCATTACGCTGATAGACGCAGTGGTGCTAACAGCAAGTGTTGAGAAAATAACATCTGTACCTTTAGCACCCCCACATTATCTCCCACCCTCCATTGTTGATTCATAGTTTTAGACTAATTATAGACTATTTTGGACCATCATAAATTTTTTTTTTGGAACAGCACCGAAGCCTTGTAAACAAAGAATGAAAAGTGGGGGTACTAACTTTTGCTCACACCCCCACCCCCACCCCCAACAAAAACTCAAACAAATTAATTATTACTATGACTAATTATTTAGGCTACTTATAGACTATTTTGGACCATCATAAATTTTTTTTTTGGAACAGCACCGAAGCCTTGTAAACAAAGAATGAAAAGTGGGGGTACTAACTTTTGCTCACACCCCCACCCCCACCCCCAACAAAAACTCAAACAAATTAATTATTACTATGACTAATTATTTAGGCTACTTATAGACTATTTTGGACCATCATAAATTTTTTTTTTGGAACAGCACCGAAGCCTTGTAAACAAAGAATGAAAAGTGGGGGTACTAACTTTTGCTCACACCCCCACCCCCACCCCCAACAAAAACTCAAACAAATTAATTATTACTATGACTAATTATTTAGGCTACTTATAGACTATTTTGGACCATCATAAATTTTTTTTTTGGAACAGCACCGAAGCCTTGTAAACAAAGAATGAAAAGTGGGGGTACTAACTTTTGCTCACACCCCCACCCCCAACAAAAACTCAAACAATTTAATTATTACTATGACTAATTATTTAGGCTAATTATATGCTACACAAGGACATAAAGGATATTTTGGCTAAAAATTATTTACATTTCCAAGAACAAAAATGTTTAAACAATACATGAGGTCAGAAAAATCAATGCGTTAATTTATTTTCTTAGGCAATGTGTTATACATTTTGATACTTTCATAAAAAACACTTTTGACCATGTTCATAATCATATACATTACATATTCACTGACCGTATTCATAATCAATCACAGGTCATAATCTCTCAAACCACTTAATCTGAATAATTATATTCTAGTAATAAGAAAGTTATTTTCTCTCTCATTGTAGCAAACTAAAAAGAAATAGAGTCATAATGAACATTTTTTGAAAATTCTACACAGAATAAAAGCCAATTAATGTTAAGACTTCTTTTTTCTGCACAATTTTTCTCCCACAAACCACATTGTTGTGTACGAAAATATATTCACAAATGAGCTCCCACTTTTCATCTTAATTCAGGTATATACTAAGGTCTTGCCATGGTGGTGTGTTGTTGAGCCAGGTTTCTCAGACATAGGATTGTAGTGTAGATGTCTTGTTGGGATTTTTGTGCTACAGCAACTGCACCATTTTATTTTTCTTGCCGTGTACACAGTTTTGTTATCATGTACACAATTAGTCATAAGATGATCCTGTCTATTTTCACGAAATGTGTCCCCAGTCTTAAAAGTCCTGAAATCCTAGCACCAGGAATAGTTCCTATACTTAATACCTTTGATCGTTCTGAGAATGACAATGTAAGTGAACAATAAAAAATAGTATGAATATAATTAACAACATAATTATAATGGTTATTATATATTTTTATTTCATTTAATAATTTTCTTACATGGTATAAGTGGACTTTTGAAAATTTACTTTATTAAAAAAATATGCCATTTGATCTTAATATTTTATTTACAATTTCTACAAAAGACACAAATTATGATTCATTTTAAAATTGGGTACATCAATAAGTTCATAATGAGTTATTTTGTCTTATACTCGTCAATAAATAAATCGTGCTAGAGATGGGCACCATCATAAATGATGGAGGTGAACACTGGAACTTCCTAATGACAAATGGTACGACAGTCAATTTGTACTCATTTGGCAAATAAATAAACAAATTCAAATAACAAAAGGTATAATATGAATATTAAAAACTTAAAAAAAAAGTTGTATTTAAAAAGTACTATACTAAAATTTTGTGAATTGTGAATTGTTTTACATTTATCACCTTCAAAAACTTCATATATAATGTTGAGCATAAGTAATGATACAAGCAAATAGAATCAACCTCAGTGTAAATGGAAGAGACATTACTAGGTTTGATCATACAAAGTCAGAGACCCCCAAACTTTTTTTGTGTGGACCATTTGCCGTTTTTCGGTTTTGGGCTTAACTAATATAGAATTTTTGAAAATTCATCAACTTCAAATTTGTTTTTGACAGCTGGTATAGTGCTACTCAGTTTGGAAGATTTAAATTTCTATGGTGTGAAACAAAAAATAGATGTTACTTTTTATACATTTATTAATTGAATTCAAATTAAAACCAACCAAATTAAAATTTAGTATTTATTACATAAAAAACCTAACCAAAAAATCAATGCATTTAGTGGAAGGGATGAACCTGATACTTTAATAACAAATTTTCAACATTTGGCATAAATTTAGTTGGGTTTGATCTGAAATCTCATTGGTCAGTAATGTCCAGTCTGTTTATTTTTTTATTAGAAGATTGGCAACTGCACTAAAATCCCTTTGCAGCCAGTATAAAGATGGAAAAGCAGTTAGAAACTTTCTCATGATATTCCATAATATGGGATTAGTAACAGGTATGACAGACACACAACATACATACTGTATGTGGATTATTCCATTCATGGAAAGTTAAAATTAATGTCTCGACCTACTTAAATAATATCCACTATCGTGGACCCCCATTTACATCTCATGGACCCCCATTTTTGTTTTTCGCTGATGTGGACCCCTTGCAGATGGTAGTTGACCCCTGAGGGTCGATATAGACACACTTGGTGTATCAGTATACTAAGTATTAGGGATAATAGTACTTGAGGTGGATCTCCATATTGATAGTACTGAAAAAAAGTATACAAATCCTAATAATTTATTATCGTTTATTTGTGTCACTAGTGAATTATGGTGTAATAGGTTGGGATGGAACACATGATATCTTCTTATATGGACTTCAAGCTACGCAGAATAAATTTCATTATATTTTACAAAAGGAAATAAAACATTGAGAAGTTATTTTTCCAAAAATTAAACTTACTACCTATTAAACAAGCTTACTATCTACAATGTATCACTACAACATTGTATGATAAAATGAATTACTATAAAAATAGTGAAGCGTCACTAGAAAAAAAGTTGGTGCTCCCTAGAGTAAAAGAACAAGTAGGCTGTAAGGCACATTTGTTTACTACAATATAGATGTTCAATATAGTACTAAAAGACATGAAAACTCTTCTCAATGTTAGAAGTCATCAATATCATAAGTCAATAAAAAAACAAGCTATTTGAAAGATAAATAAATAGCTTTAGTCTCCAGAGTTAAATAAAATTTGGAAGAAAAAAAATATAACATTTTCTTATATCAAAACTTAATTTGAAATTAACTCTTCAAATATATTCTCAATTTCAGTTTCTTTACATGAATACTTTGTCCTTGTTTATTGACGTCTGGTCTGATATTATTTCACACATTGCCTCAAAAATTCAAAATTGTATTATTAACTTAGGGGCAAAAATTTATCTCACTATTTTTAAGATGTAATTTTTAGTAAAAGTAAATAATTTTATTATAGAATAAAATTTGTAATTTGAAAGCAATCTTTAGCACTACCTACAAAAATTGTCTCATGTACATTCAAGCGCAAATACCTTAAAAGTACATAACTGAAGATATTTCTAAAAAATGAAGCATATTTAAATAGCTTAAAAAGTCAACTGACATTGTATAAATACTATTAAATTTTTTTAAAGAGGAAAGGTACTTCAATAGAATGGTAGGCATAAAATAATTTTTCACTTAAATTTACAAAAAAAAAAAAAAAAAAAAAACCTGAATCCAAAANTTACAAAACCCATAAATCTTTTATCCAAATTCCAAAACTAACGCGGGTGTAAAAAAATCGCTGAATGAACTTAAAACTACGGTATTTAATAATTAACTGTTTGTAGATAGCAATGATTTAGAAGTAGTTAAATTTCTCATGACTCGCTCACCTCAACAATCTATTGTATGTATTTTAACGTAATTCTAAAGAGTTTATGCTATATCAAAACCACAAAGATTGTATTCAACAATGAAAAAAAGGTGAAATTTTTGGTCAAAATTTTTTTATGTGCTTATTCAAAGAATATAAGAGTCTAACATCGAAAAATGTCTGTAGAAAATTTTCTCAATTTTCCAAAAATGAAAAGTTTTTTTCCCGATTTCGTCGCATAATCGTGTTATTTACCTCGCTTTCTGTCAGTAAGAAGCGTCTTCATGTCGTGGATGTCAAAAGAAAAAAAGTAAGATCCCAACACTGTTCAAAGAAAGCGTCAGGTGCGTATTTCGTCAAATTTCTCAAGACTCGCCCACCTCAACAGTCATTTCTACGTATTTTAACGTAAATCTAAAGAGTGTCTGTTATATCCAAAGCACAAAATTTGAATTCAACAACGAAAAAGGTTGAAATTTTTGATCAAAATCTTTTTATGTGCATATTCAAAGAATATAAGTGTCTAACCTCGAAAAATGTCTTTAGAAAATTTTCTAAATTTTTCAAAAAAATGAGACGTTTTTTTTGATTTCGTCGCATACTCGTGTTATTTATCTCGCTTTCTGTCACTAAGAAGAGTCTTCATGTCGTAAATGTCGAAAGATAAAAAGTAAGATCCCAACACTGTTCAAAGAAAGGGTCAGGTGCGTATTTCGTCAAATATCTCAAGACTCGCTCAACTCAAGTCATTTCTATGTATTTTAAGGTAATTCTAAAGAGTGTCTGCTATATCAAAAGCACAAAATTTGTATTCAACTATGAAAAAAGTTAAAATTTTTGGTCAAAAAATTTTTATGTGCTTATTCAAAGAATATAAGTGTCTAACCTCGAAAATTTTTTCTCAATTTTTCGAAAAAAGAAAAGTTTTTTTTCTGATTTCGTCGCACACTCGTGTTAGATACCTCGCATTCTGTCAGTAAGAAGCGTCTTCATGTCGAGGATGTCGAAAAATAGAAATAAAGATCCTAATACACAACGTTGTGAGAAAGCGTCACGTGCGAAATTTGTCAAATTTCTCAAGGCTCGCTCACCTCAACTGTCATTTCTATGTATTTTAACGCATTTCTAAAGGGTGTCTGCTAAATTAAAAGCACAAAATTTGTATTCAACAATTAAAAAAGTTGATATAGTCAAAAAATTTTTTGTGCTTATTCAAAGAATATGTGTCTAACCTCGAAAAATGTCTTTAAATAAATAAATAAATTTATTGTCAANATAAGTGTCTAACCTCGAAAAATGTCTTTAAATAAATAAATAAATTTATTGTCAAAAAACAGTACAAACTGCGTATGACCTCGTAAAGGGAAAAAAACTAATTTACTCTCCGGAAGCAAGCAAGGGACCATCCTATCAATTCCGAACAAAGGCCCTAAGGAAGAGGCGGATCAAAAATTTTAGCAAAAGTTCCTAGATAAGATAAAAAGTTAGCTGCGAGTTATAATACTAATAGAATGTCAATATGTTTGTAATTTTAAACAAAAAAATACATGTACAAGTTATTATAGAACTAGAGATTATTCTAAGTATAGTGTTTAAAAATCATAAGAATTGAAATAACACTAAATTCACGATTTATTGTTACAATAAACACGCCCCTAGACAAAGCCTAGAGAACCTGTATGATAAATCCGCCTCTACCAGAAGGAAAAACGGAGAAAAACCCGGGCCAGGATGGGGCTACAGAATTTATGTACACAACCGTGCCAATGTTGAGTACACATAAAACTAAATTAATATGAGCCATAAGACAACACAATCATGCAAGAAAATAGTTTTTGAAATTGTTATAAGTTGGTTAAAAAGTACTACAGCAATATCGTGATAAAGTACATGACGAATTTAACTTTTATTAAAATCAATAAATTATTTTACATTGTAGAAGCACTGGTGCAGGAGGTAGTTTTTAACCGCTGATTTAAACAGATTCAATTTCATAATATCTTATATATTCTTGGGAAGGGAACTATATAGACCGATTCCCGAATGATAAGGTCCTTTTTGGCAAAGAGTGGTTGACACTCTAGGGCNATTGCGTGTATAGTGTTCGTGAACGAGACTGTTTCGTATAAAGAAAGGGTGGCACTTCAGTAATTCGGTCTTAACAAACACGACCGTTTCATAAATATAAATGCAGGGAAGGGTTAAGATATTTAATTCCTTGAATAAAGGTTTATAAGAGTTTCGGGGGTGAGATTTACAAAATTATCCGAACTATCCTCTTCTGAATTCAGAAGGTTTGAATACTCAGACCGGAATTACCCCAGAAGGTAATGCCGTAACGTAAATCGGAGTAAACGTTTACTAAATACACGCAACGGAAAATACGTGGACTAACTGCGTTAACTAAGATTCGCAATGCATAACACAAATTGCATAATTGAGAATTAAGATTGTCAATGTGACAATTCCATTTGAGGTTGTCTTAAATATGGAGACCTAAGAATTTTGTATTCGTAACAGTTTTTAATTGTGTTCCGTTTAAAGAAAGAGAAACCTGGGGTNGTTCCGTTTAAAGGAAGAGAAATCTGGGGTAAAGATTTTGTGATACTATTGTGAAATGATATAAACACTGTTTTGTCAGTGTTTACAATGAGACGATTTGCATGGAACCAAGTCGAAAGGTAAAAGAAAACTTTTTGAGCATTGACGTGTTTACATAGTAAATTTGAAAATATTGAAAATTTTCTTAATTTTTGGAAAAAAGAAAAGTTTTTTTTCTGATTTCGTCGCATACTCGTGTTACAAACCTTGCATTCTGTCAGTAAGCAGCGTCTTCATGTCGTGGATGTCAAAAAAAAAAGTAAGATCCCAGCACAACGTGATGAGGAAGCGTCACGTGCGTATTTCGTCCAATTTCTCCAGACTCACTCACTTAAAAAGTCATTTCTAAGTACTATGACGCATTTCTAAAGTGTGTCTGCTATATCAAATACACAAAATTTGTATTAAACAATGAAAAAAGTTGAAAATATAGACAGAAATGTTTTATGTGGTTATTCAAAGAATATAAGTGTCTAACCTCGAAAAATGTGTTAAAAAAATTTTCTCAATTTTTCGAAAATGAAGAGTTTTTTTTCCGATTTCGTCGCATACCTGTGTCAGATACCTCGTATTCTGTCAGTAAGAAGCGTCATCATGTCTTAGTGTTCAAAAGAAATAAAGTAAGATCCCAACACACCGTAATAAGAAAGCGTCACGAGCGTTTTCCGTCCAATTTCTTTAGACTCACTCACTTCTACAATCTTTTCTAAGTATTATAACACATATCTATAGAGAGTCTGGCTAAATCAAGTACACAAAATTTGTATTCAACAATAAAAAAGGTGTAAATTTTTGGTCAAAATTTTTTTAGGTGCTTATTCAAAGAACATAAGTGTCTAACCGCAAAAAATGCTTTAGAAAATTTTCTCAATTTTTCAAAAAAGGAAATTTTTTTATACGATTTCGTCGCATATCTGTGTTAGATACCTCGCATTCTGTCAATAAGAAGCGTCGTCATGTCTTAGTGATCAAAAGAAAAAAAGTAAGATTCAAACACAACGTTATGAGAATGCGTCACGAGCGTTTTTCATCCAATTTCTCCAGACTCACTCAATTCAACAGATGTTTCTAAGTATTATAACGCATATGTAAAGTGTGTTTTCTATATCAAATACACAAATTTTGTATTCAACAATGACTAAAGTGTAAATTTTAGGTCAAAAATTTTTTATGTGCTTATTCAAAGAATATAAGTGTCAAATCTCGAAAAATGTCTTTAGAAAATGTTCTCAATTTTTCAAAAAAAAAGAAGTTTTTTTTCCGTTTTCGTCGCATATCTGTGTTAGATACCTCGCATTCTGTCAGTAAGAAGCGTCTTTATGTCGTAGTTGCCAAAGAAAAAGTAAGATCCCAACACAACGTTATGAGTATGCGTCACGTGCGTTTTTATTCCAATTTCTCCAGACTCACTCACTTCAACAGTCATTACTATGTATTATAACACATTTCTAAAGAGCGTCTGCTGTATCAAATACACAAATTTTGTATTTAACAATGAAGGAAGTAGAAATTTTTGGTCAAATTTTTTAGGTGCTTATTCAAAGAATATAAGTGTCTAACCTCGAAAAATGTCTTTAGAAAATTTTCTTTAATTTCTCAAAAAATTAAAAATTTTTTTCCGATATTGTCGGATACCTGTGTTAGATACCTCTTATTCTGTCAGTGAGAAGCGTTCTCATGTCGTAGCTGTCACAAGAAAAGAATTAAGATCCCAACACAACGGTTTGAGAATGCGTCACGTGCGTTTTTCGTCCAATTTCTCCAGACTCACTCACTTCAACAGTCATTTGTAAGTATTATATCGCATATCTAAAGAGTGTCTGCCGTATCAAATACACAAATTTTGTATTCAACAATGAAAAAAGTCGAATTTTTTCGTCATATTTTTTAGGTGCTTATTCAAAGAATATAAGTGTCTAACCTCGAAAAATGTCTTTAGAAAATTTTCTCAATTTTTCAAAAAATGAAAAGTTTTTTTTCAGATTTCGTCGGATACCTGTGTTAGATACCTCGCATTCTGTCAGTAAGAAGCGTTTTCATGTCGTAGTTGTCAAAAGAAAGAAAGTAAGATCCCAACACAACGTTATGAGAATGCGTCACGTGCGTTTTTCGTCCAATTTCTCAAGACTTACTCACTTCAACAGTCATTTCTAAGTATTATAACACATATCTCAAGAGTGTCTGCTGTATCAAATACACAAATTTTGTATTCAACAATAAAGGAAGTAGAAATTTTTGGTCAAATTTTTTAGGTGCTTATTCAAAGAATATAAGTTTCTAACCTCGAAAAATGTCTTTAGAAAATTTTCTCAATTTTTTTCTGATTTCGTCGGATACCTGTGTAGGATACCTCGCATTCTGTAAGTAAGAAGTGTTTTCATGTCGTAGTTGTCAAAAGAAAAAAAGTAAGATCCTAACACAACGTTATGAGAATGCGTCACGTGCGTTTTTCGTCCAATTTCTCAAGACTCACTCACTTCAACAGTCATTTCTAAGTATTATAACACATATCTCAAGAGTGTCTGCTGTATCAAATACACAAATTTTGTATTCAACAATAAAGGAAGTAGAAATTTTTGGTCAAATTTTTTAGGTGCTTATTCAAAGAATATAAGTGTCTAACCTCGAAAAAAGTCTTTAGAAAATTTTCTTTAATTTCTCAAAAAATTAAAAATTTTTTTCCGATTTTGTCGTATACCTGTGTTAGATACCTCGCATTCTGTCAGAAAGAAACGTTTTCATGTCGTAGTTGTAAAAAGAAGAAAAGTAAGATCCCAGCACAAAGTGATGAGGAAGCGTCACGTGCGTATTTCGTCCAATTTCTCCAGACTCACTCACTTCAACAGTCATTTCTAAGTAATATAACGCATATCTAAAGAGTGTCTGCTAAATCAAATACACTAAATTTGTATTTAACAATGAAAAAATTTGAAATTATAGTCAGAATTTTTTTATGTGCTTTTTCAAAGAATATAAGATTCTAACCTGGAAAATTTGTGTTAGAAATTTCTCTCATTTTTTCCAAAAAATGAAGTCTTTTTTCCGATTTCGCCACATACTTGTGTTAGATACCTGTCATTTTGTCAGTAAGAAGTAGTTTCATGTCGTGGATTTCGAAAGAAAAAAATTAGATCCCAACACAACGTTGTATGAAATCGTCACGTGCGTAATCCGTCAATTTTCTCAAGACTGCTGACCTCAACAGTCATTTCTATGTGATTTATTGTAATTCTAAAGAGTGTCTGCAATATCAAAAGCACAAAATTTGTATTTAAATATGAAAAAAGTTGGAATTTTTGGTCAAAAATCTTTTTATGTTCATATTTAAAGAATATAAGTGTCTAACATCAAAAAGTTCTTTTAAATTTTTTTTCAATATTTCAAAAATGAAAAGATTTTATTTCCGATTTCGTCGCATACTCGTGTTATTAACCACGCTTTCTGTCAGGAAGTAGCGTTGTCATGTCGTGTATGCCGAAAGAAAAAATTGAGATCTTAACACAACGTTGTGAGAAAGCGTCACGAGCGAAATTTGGAAAATTCCTTAAGACTCTCTCACCTCAACAGTCATTTCTATGTATTTTAACGTAATTCTAAAGAGTGCCTGCTATAACAAAAGCACAAATATTGTTTTCAACATCGAAAAAAGTTGAAATTTTAATTTCGAAAAATTTTATGTGCTTATTCAAAGAATATAAGTGTCTAACTTTGAAATTACGTCTTTAGAAAAGTTTCTCAATTTTTCAAAAAAATGAAAAGTCTTTTTTCCGATTTCGTCACATACCTGTGTTAGATACCTCTCATTCTGTCAGTAAGAAGTGGTTTAATGTCGTGGATTTCGAAAGAAAAAATTAGATCCCATCACAACGTTGTATGAAAGCGTCACGTGCGAAATTCGTCTTATTTCTGAAGAGTCTCTCACCTTAATTTCCTCTTCCGCCAGGACACTTAAATCTAGTAAGTACGCTGTTGGCGAAAATGGGGCCGCGAGCTGAGTCTGGCATTGCTCCCACTTACTTGTGCCATGTTCCTTCCTTTATCTTTTCTGACCTCCCTTGGTTACCTCTTGTTCTTTTCGATCCCGACACTATTAGGGCTAGGGTATCTTTCATTGTCCTCTTTCCTCTTCTTCTTTTATAAAAAAATGTTTTGCGATATGTTGGAATTTGTGTTTTGAGTTGTAATGCAGGAGGGTTTTTAGTGGGTATGGCTGAGTCTTTCGGCGAGTCCCACACGCGGGGAGAGTCATGTTGCCTATCCCTAGTGCGTAACTGCATTTTACCTTCCTGTGCAAGTTATAAGAGCTCTAATGACTTCGCTCTTGACCAGTCATAAAGCCCCACAAAAAAAGAAAAAAACGAACAAAAAAGTGAGATCTCAACACAACGTTATAAGTAAACGTCACGTGCTTAATTCGTCAAATTTCTCAAGACTTGCCCCCCTCAACAGACATTTTAATGTATTTTAACGTAATTCTTAAAATTGTCTGCTATATATAAACACAAAATTAGTATTCAACAATGAAAAAAGTTGAAATTTTGGTCAAAAATTTGTTATGTGCTTATTCAAAGAATATAAGTGTCAAATCTCGAAAAATGTCTTTAGAAAATGTTCTCAATTTCTCAATAAAATAAAAAGTTTTTTTTGCATATTTCTTTGCATAATCGTGTTATTTACCTCGTATTCTGTCAGTAAGAAGCGTCTTCATGTCGTAGATGTCAAAGAAAAAAAGTAAGATCGCAACACAACGTTATGAGAATGCGTCACGTACGTTTTTCGTCAAATTTTTCCAGACTCTCTCAATTCAACAGTCATTTCTAAGTATTATAACGCATTTCTAAAGAGTGTCTGCTATATCAAATACACAAAATTTATATTCAACAATGAAAAGAGTTGAAATTATAGGTCACAAATTTTTTTTATTTGCTTATTCAAAGAATATTAGTGTCTAACCTCGAGAAATATCTTAAGAAAATTTTCTCAATTTTTCGAAAATGAAGAGTTTTTTTTCCGATTTCGTCGCATACCTGTGTCAGATACCTCGTATTCTGTCAGTAAGAAGCGTCATCATGTCTTAGTGTTCAAAAGAAATAAAGTAAGATCCCAACACACCGTAATAAGAAAGCGTCACGAGCGTTTTCCGTCCAATTTCTTTAGACTCACTCACTTCTACAATCTTTTCTAAGTATTATAACACATATCTATAGAGAGTCTGGCTAAATCAAGTACACAAAATTTGTATTCAACAATAAAAAAGGTGTAAATTTTTGGTCAAAATTTTTTTAGGTGCTTATTCAAAGAACATAAGTGTCTAACCGCAAAAAATGCTTTAGAAAATTTTCTCAATTTTTCAAAAAAGGAAATTTTTTTATACGATTTCGTCGCATATCTGTGTTAGATACCTCGCATTCTGTCAATAAGAAGCGTCGTCATGTCTTAGTGATCAAAAGAAAAAAAGTAAGATTCAAACACAACGTTATGAGAATGCGTCACGAGCGTTTTTCATCCAATTTCTCCAGACTCACTCAATTCAACAGATGTTTCTAAGTATTATAACGCATATGTAAAGTGTGTTTTCTATATCAAATACACAAATTTTGTATTCAACAATGACTAAAGTGTAAATTTTAGGTCAAAAATTTTTTATGTGCTTATTCAAAGAATATAAGTGTCAAATCTCGAAAAATGTCTTTAGAAAATGTTCTCAATTTTTCAAAAAAAAAGAAGTTTTTTT
>NNCF01125833.1:0-10121 GCA_002313205.1 Laupala kohalensis
CAGTCGTCTTGGACGTCGATAGGCATCTGAAACATGTTAAAACGTGCTAAATAAACCACCGTCATAACTTATGCCCCTTACGCAAAAAAAAATCAAATAAAATCATTTCACTCTCAACCTTTTACTTTCTCATATACGTAGTATATGCAAAGTTTTGTAATCGTGAAAAAATTCGAAAGCGAGATTTCGACGGAAATATCAGTTCCGGTTATCCTAGAAAAAGTGGTTTTTGGCATGACTTCCGCCGTCCGCCTGTGCGCAGCGATTCTGAGTAAATGGATGAAAATATTTAATTCACATTTCAATTTACTTGTTGTCGATATACGTGCTCTATTTTTTTAACTTTTAAACAAAGAGTACTTCACATGAAGGTCAAAGTACTCTTTCGAATATTTCTCAAAAACGTCTCCAACGATTTTGTATAAATTTTCTGTACATAAAGTGCAATTAGTTTGCATTACATCCGCATTAGAGGTATTTCTCTTTTAACTTTTGTATAGACGCAGTAAAATAATTTCTGTCTGCTACAGTTACACATTAGTTTACTGTTTCTCGAAGCTTCAATAATAATTAGCAGTGTAAAAGGACGAAGCAGACGTAGAATACACTTTTCGTAAACTGAAATGAAAGATATGAAAATGATAAAATACATAGAAGGACAGCAAACGCACTGCAGAGACGAAAATACATCGATTTCTATCTACAACGAAATTACTTTTATCACACTTTTACGATATTTTTCGTCTCTGTGTGCTGCAGATGGAGAAATGTTTATGAGAAAGTGTGTGCAATGGTTTTGCACCACTAGTTTTCATGTTAACCTGCGAATGATACATTTTAGTACAATNAAAATAATTAACAACCTAGCACCGAATGTAGGACGAATAATGTAATTTTTGTGATAATAAATACACAACGTTTCAATTTTTTTCGTAGTCGTCGTCGGACGTTAAAACATGAACTTGATATTAAACGAAACATGTTCTGAACCCTAGAAACTCATCGAGACAAAAGCTTATGGTGTCCGACCATTTACCAACTTTTCATTGCAAAGGACTCTCCCATTTGGGATGTCGTTGACCAATAAAAGTTCGCCCCCTCGGTGGCTAAGAAGAGAGCTCACCACCAAGTCACTCCAGGTTCGCTTCCCGGCGGGGCCAGAAAAAGATTTCTAGCTTTTCACATCAACATCGCAGACAATACATACTGGAAATACAACAGGAGACTGGTTATCATTAAATGATAGCTATCGTTTACAATTCAGGAAACATAGATTTGGTGATAGTAAATATGTATAGTAAATTTTCAAACAATATAGATGATGACATAAAAGTATTAACAGAAATAATAAAAAACTTCAAACACAAGGATATACTAACATGTTTGGATGCAAATGCGGAATCTCGGTTATAGGGGGATAGGAAAACAACTAAAGGAGCGAAAAGGGAAAATTTGGTAGAGCACAATAAATATGGTGAAAATACATATATGGGAGCACAAGTTCCTTCAGTCATAGAGCTACCGTTAACCTTCAAATTGTTGTAATTTATAAAAGTATAAATCCAATGGTATTATTCCATATACAACTTCTAACGCATCTCGTTATCCTCCAAAACAAGACCTGGAAAATAAATGATGGAGTTGAGAGTGATCATGCAGAATTGGAAATAGAAATAATTGCGTCTAAAGATGAAGAAAGGGAATTAATATATATGTCACAAACATGGGTAAAATGGCAAAAAATAGAAACAGCTTAAACAAATTGGCCAAAACAAGCAATAACATGTCTAACACATCACGACATAGATAACGCAATTGATCAGCTACAGTTGAACACATTAACAGGATGTATGGGGGGAAAGGAAGGAAATAAATATGAAAAAGAGGCAAACTTGGTGGACGAAAGAGCTCAGTGAAAAGAAGAAAAAAAATCAGTTAAAGCGGTAGTTAATGCGGAAAATGCAAAAACGTTACGATGAAACAGACATTTTGCACACCTTTCAAATAGATCGAAGGGACTTCAAGAAAAGTGTATTAGATGTCAAGAAGAAAGATTGAGAACGATGTGTGAATCAGATGTTGCAACACTATTGCTGCGGTCTTCTGTATAAAATAGGAGCGGGGAAAATGAAGAAAAACAGGTTTGGAAAAGTATATGTGTGGACGGGGAGGTGAAATATACAACGAAAAATGTAGGAACAAGTTTCCTACAGGAATTGTTGTAGCAGCAACCGGAAGTAAATTTCCCACATCTACAAATTAAACAGGAAGACATACAGTATTAAAAAAAAGGAAATGGAACAAATAATAATAAATGGAAGAAACTACGACCAAGAAAAAGCGCAGGATATGACATAATCCAGCATGAGATGGTGAAGCAGGAATATACCCAAATGAAAGATGCAATATAAGGTATCTTAAATTGTTGCGTTGAAAAAAGATATTTCCCAGTGGTGTGGAAAATAGCAGAAAATAAATTATTCTTAAAATCAGGACGCGATCCACAGAGTAGATCGTACAGGTCGATAGCTCTCTCACCTACCTCTTGTAAAATATTTGATTGATGGATATATCAAAAAATAAGTGCTAACATGGAAAAGGAGAAAAAAGGTAATGAGAGGCAAAACGGATTTCGACCACAAAGAGGAACGGATGGAGCACATGCGAGTTTATTACGTGAAATAGACAATTACGGTCTCTTTGTGTTATGTGACTTCTTTGATGTCGAAGGAGCATTCGATTCTGCGAATTGGACAATAATAGTAAAAACAATGGAGAGGAAAGAAATACCGCCATACATACAGCAAATAGTACACTCCTATCTACATGGCAGGTATATATTGTTGAGAATAGGAGATCAAAAAATATTACATTAAGCAACAGGTGGGTGTCCACAGGGCTCCGCAACGGGTCCATTATATTGAAACATATTAATGCACAATATATTGCAAAATTTGCAAAATAAATCCATAAAGTGTGTAGCATATGCAGAACACATTACGGTGCTGATATAAGGAGACGGTAGATGAGAATTGGACAAAGAAGGAAACCGGATACTGACCCATGTCGAACAATTATTCACAGAAAACAAATTGAAACTTTCAGCAGCAAAAACAAAAGTAATGCAATTCGGGCATATCTGTAGAAACAGACGTACCTCATGCATGAAGATATATGTAGAAAATATTAAGTTTGTTAATACATATACATTTTTAGGCCTTGTTTTAGATGAACAGTTACAATTTCTTACACGCATAAATCGTGTGGCAGAAAAGGCTAAAATATTATATTACGGTTTACTCAGGGTAGGGATAACAAAATTAAATATACAACAAGAAGATAAAATAATGGCATATAAAGGAGTTATACAACCAATGCTAACTTTCGGTTCACATACATAGAGATATAGGGTGGCAACAGGATATGTTGAACGGAAAATTAATTCAGTACAAAGAACGTGCCTCCTGGCAATAGGAGGAGCATATCGAACATTAACACGAGAAGCGTTAGAAGTTATATATGGAATAATGCCATTGGATTTATACATTGCTAAATTACAATTTCGAAGGAAAATATAACAAACAGGAAAAATAACTACAGCAGAGTTAGAAATATTCAAGAAAACAAAGCAATGGAAAGGAATGATAGCAAAACAAGTAACGCAGGTATGGCAAATTCGATGGGGAAACATCAAAAGGACGAATAACTAACAAATTTATTCCAAATGTGCAATTTGCCTACATAAATAGAAAACGCTTGAAGCTTAACCCATATGTAATTGAGTACACAACAGGACATGCAAGTTTCAATAGCTTCCTAGTAGAGAAAGGAATAAGGGAAGAAACAGACTGTATGTGTGGCGAAAGAGAAGATACACGTGAACATCAGATGTGGGGCAGCGAGTGGTATGGCGAGGAACGATCAGAATACATCAGAGAACGGAAGAGACAAGGAGTTACTGGAACACAAGAATAGAAATATCAGGCTTTTAGAGCTTCCGTAACAAAATAATGTACAAAACGTGACGAATTAAAAAGAGAAATTACACGGTATGATAATGGATGAGTATCCACTTCCTCGTGGCAGGGACGGGAATGTTCATAAAATTAATAGCAAAGAGACCCGACAATGGATTAAAATAATATATATGGGCCTTGTAAGGGCCAGGTTAAAAGCAAGGCGTTCTAGAAGACCCTAGGTCACAATAAATTGAAAAAAATCTATGTCCCAGTTGATAATAAGCTGCGACTACAGAAAAGCGAACTCACCTTCCTCCATCCGGCTCCTCCTGGTATCAATACCTCTTTCTATTACTAACAACTTCTACTTGCATCTCCATGTGGGCCAAGTTGTTGGTAAACCCATTCACTAGCAATAACTTCTACCACTTATCTCCTACCTCCTGTCACCCCATGTAGATAAGTTTCAATCTACGCTACATTACTCATTTACAAATATTACAACTTTAAAAACTGAATGTCCGTTCTGTCAATGCGAGACGCGACAATTTTCTGACCAGGCCCACTCACTCTCTCGGATCAATGCGCTTTCAAATAAATTAACGGACTTGAGATACATGTAACGGACGTTAATAAAAGAGTTAATGGTTAAAGGAAATATTGGTTAAAAGTTAACGAATTAACGCTTATTTCGCCCAGCTTTGCATATCACTCACCACACTGCCGGCAGCCATTTCCCATCCACCACCATCGATGGGGTCGTACGCTGGCCTTTCGGCAGATGCAGCGTTTCCTTGCGATCCGACCCACACAGTGAAAGGGAGGCGGTTCTCGAAGGTGAGCGTTCGGCAGTAAACGGAAGATGCCAGTAGCAAAGTCAAAAGCAAAGACACTGCCATGTTGCAGAGAGATGATGTCATCCTGAAGAACCGGAAACCATTTCTCAAAGTATTATATACGTTAGAGTGACTTGGCTAAAGTACTTCCAAAGATTCTGCTAGAATTAACGTCCATAATTTAATATTACGTTAATAAATAATGAATGACACCTTTTATAGACGAATATATTTATATATAAACTCACAGCTTTTCGACTTTCGTTTGAAGTTGTTGTAAACATTTTTGATGTTTATATTTATGTTTAATATCATGTTCAATTGTTCTGTTGTGTTTCTTGTTGTAATGTTGAATCACCTGACGACGACTTCAAACGAAAGTCGAAACATTGTGAGTTTTCATCGCAAAATATATAATGTTCGTCCATCAACAGTTTTTACCCCCCAAAATGGTTAAAATTGTAGTTTGAACCATTCTACATTCAGTTGCGATATAGCTCATAACCTTGCGGTGCAAAATTTTGAATTATATAACTTCAAATTACTGAGAGCGTATATGGAGAAACTTAAGCGGGCTTACATTTCTTTTTATATCCTGACACAAATATCAGTTTTAAATTCTTATCTACATCATATTAAAGCATGAGGAAGTTTTTCACCAAGTTGTTGCTCATAATATGCAGTAGCAAAAATATTATAGAATTTTAAAAAGCACCGTCCGAGCTGCAATCGAGGCGCGCTTAGCGATTTCAGCACAACAGGGCCTACGTTGAAAATAACATTACTTTGGAATATTGTTTATGTACTTCTGTTTTCATTCTATTATTATAATGATGAATATTGTATAAATATTTTCTACAACGTTTTAAAATTAAAACATATTTATAATTACAATCTAAATCAAAGCGTTTTTTAATCAATTGAATTATTTTGGAATTTCTAGCATATATCGACATTTAAGTACGTTACAATATTTTGAAATCGATTGTTGATTCGCAACGAAAAATTACACACAATATTGGCTCACTAGGCAACCCTGCAGCCGTCGCCCCAACTGGATTACAGTGAAATACGTAATAGTGAAGGGAAATGTATTGCACTCCGGGTCGCAAGGGAAAAACCAAAGTCAATAGCGACACAGTCAACTTTCTAGAATAGTTTGTTTTCTTCACTTCAACGAAATTAAAAACCACCTACTTTGTGGAATATTTCCATCTACAAGAATAAATCAAAAATATATTAATCGAGGTTGGAGATTGCTGAAGCATTGATTCCGGATTTTGAAAATACAGAGGAGTTGTAAAGAAAATTAATAGGTGAAAATTTACATTATGAAATACGTTCTTCTGGTATATATTTTGATGTTTTAAACTTTTGTAATTGTAGACCTATGTCAGACTTTTTTCGTTTTACTAGTAAATTTAATCGAAAGTATCTTGCATGTATAAATGTAAAATAATTTAAAATGTTTCATCAAACATGACTTTTTTTATGTTTATACAGTTTTGTTTGCTATAATGGATGAGTTAAATTTTTGGACGACTATTATAATGCGAACAAAAATTTAAATACTAATATTGAAGAATTAAATTAATGCGGAATGTTTAACAATTTTTTTTTCAGAGCTTGTGCTCAGAACATTATCGAAATCTACACTGAGGGGATACCCAGAAACAGGCATACCCTTGCGGTGTCTCCTCTGCTCATGCGCCATGGTTATGTCTGAGCATGCGTCGTACTGAGCGTTTAAAGAAATTGACGACGATCTGTTATCAATGTGTCCTCTGAATAACGCGCGTTCAATGTGCCGATCGTTCTGTCGTGCGACACTGCGACACTTTCATCGTTCGTCTGACTTCAGCCTAAGACAGCGCAGTATTAAAACCAAATAAGGTGTATTAAAACGTCAGTAAATGAAACTTAATTAACAAGTTAATACATCAAAATAGAATGTACAATAATGGCCACCAGAATAAGACAATTCAGTAAGGCTTGTACGATAATTCTCATTCTCATTTGAAGATATGGCAACACTAAATGTTGTTGTTTTTTTGTTGTTTTTTTGAGGGGCTTTACGGCTCATGTCGACTTCAAAGGTCATTGGAGCCCGAAAAACGTGTACAGGTAGGAAAAATGCAGTTACGCACTAGGGAGAGCCAACATGACTCCCCGCGTGTGGGACTCGTCGAATGATTCACCTCTACCCACTAAAAACCCTCCTGATCTACAACACACCAAAACGTATCTCACAAAATACATCAAATGGAGGGGGGGCTAAAATGAAGGCGGTACATTACATGAGGGGGAACAAAGAATAAGGGGGGACAAAAATGAGGGGTAGGACAAAAAATGAGAGGAATGAGGAAAATCGTGTAGAAAGTAGCAGTGTTGGAGGAAAAACGACACTTCATGAATTAAAGTTACTAGATAAATGTAAAATGATATACCGGAAAATCATCGACAACTGCAAAGAAAAAAAAAGAATAAGTTAATGACGAATCGAGTACCTAATTTGTTAGAATCAAATTAAATAGAGGTCGAAACTCTCAAAATAATCAAATTTTGAGAGTGTGTAACTTTCAAAATATAAAACCACATCGCGTACCGCCGTACAAAACAACTAATTTACAATACGATTCGTGTTTGTAGCAAAATTACAATTAAGAAGTAGCAACGACAATAATTTTATGGTCCACAACATGAGGAAATGTATGAGATGGTGGCGGCATTGACGTGGGAGGAGCACTCCAAGCGAGTCAAATCACGGAGGTGCATAATTGTTTTCTTTATTATTATTCTAATTGCTTTAAAACGCAACAATATAAATAATAACGAAAAAAAAAGTTATAATTTGCATCTATCAGTTAATGATATATAGTACAAACAATATTCAAGAACTCGCTTGACTCATTTGAAATGCACAAGAGCACTAAGTACAAACATGGCGGCCGAGTACAAGGGTTTCGTGATTTGTGCATCTCACCTCAAAGGAAAAAGTGAAATATCTTTCTCAAATGTCCAGCGACCTATTGATAACAGAGATATAAAAAATACTACGGAAAATTTACTACAAATCAAAGTAATCTATCACTTATGTGATTTAAAAGTTGGTATTTTTTAAAATAAGCGTATTCCACATAAGACGCAATGTATTTAGAGATCAATTATACTTGCAATTATTTCGCTCACATGGCCGGTGAGGTATGTTTTCCAAGTTGAAATCACAATAAATAAATATTCCTCTGTTTATTTTTGCCGATTTCAGATATTTTTGTGATTTAATTCTAACTGCGCTAGTACTGCCTCAAGAACGTTGAGATCCACTGATACCTCCATACTACCTCTCAGGTCACTAAAATTCACAAACACAATGTGAAAGAAATCATTGCTTATAATGAAGTGTCTTTCTTTTATTTATCTAAATAAGCGAAATATTAGATAACAGGTGTTTAGACAGTTTGCTCTATCATCCTGAATTTTCTCCAGTTTTCCCTCGGGTAGAGCGGATGTTAATAATGTCTTCACTAGGCTNGGTTTTCCCTCGGGAAGAGCGGATGTTAATAATGTCTTCACTAGGCTCTGACGCAGAGGCTACAGTCTCTGTAATACTATTTTTATAATTTAGTGTTATTGTAATAATTAGGATTTATTTGCAATGTTTTCTATAGTTTTTAAAATATCTGATAATAGCACATATTAGTTAAATAACATTGCTGTAGTTGGTATTCTGTTAATATTATAACGTGTAGCTAACTATTTTTATTATAATCTCAGAGGGTCGCCGAAATGATAAATCCACCACTGCCTTACGACTTTTGATGGGACGGTCCCTTGTTTGCTTCCGGAGAGTAAATTACTTTATTGTCCTTCACGAGGTCATAAGCAGTTAGTAACCCCCCCCCACTTTTAAATAAATTTATTACAGTACTCCTCTCATAATACAGTAGACCCACAGATTAGTATCACGATATCAAAATCTTTGCTCGGGGTCCACGAATATATAATTGTGGATGCGAACATATCAACGAATACACAGCTGCCACCAGGAAATGTTCTTTCTTAGGATTAGATGAAATTGTCATATATTTCCGTTAAAATATCGAGGACTTGTTGAAAGTTATTATCATATTTATCTTAATATACTGAATAATACGAACGCAACTCACTGTAAAATGAACAAATTGGCTAATTGAACATATAGCTTGTAATTGTTTCGTTGATAGTGAATAGCTTGGAATTTATGGAAAACGTTAAATATCGCACATTTCTATGTAAATTATTGTGATGTACTTTTCTTTGTTTGTGATAATTATTCAACTTTTTAATCTAATTATTACAACAATTATGAATTTAAATTTAGACATATTAAATATTGAAATGGAACTGTTTATTTATAGATACGTGCTGAAATCCATTGTTGGTAGCATTATTTCACATCCTTATTTCTTGTAACGACGATAAAATGACAGTAAAGAGGAGACTACTTGTCTTCTATGTCTTATTTCTTTAAAAGAGAATTATTGGTTTTTGGTGTTATTGAAACGTGCTTTTGCAATTGGTATTGCTTCAAGTTAACATTTGAAATGATAATGCGCTAAGAACAATTAATGTACATTTTTTTTCATTAACAATTTTAGTACAATTAGTGGTACTTTAAAATAAAACTTGAGTAAATTATTTAAATTAATAATATTAACAATATTAATGTACTATTTTTCTTATTCATATAATATCAGTGCAGACGGTGGTTTTCAATTTTTTTTCTTTTCAATCCTAATTTTCTTCAATCCTAGATCGTACCATAAATTTACATATCTTTTTGATTTGAAAATAAAACAAGGCAGATGAATTGTGCATCTATTCTCATATAGTCATAGTTAAACTGTCCGACGACAGTTCCCTACGGTTCACGATCGGTAGAGCTCCGCAATTTTTTGGCCTCAGCTCTAGGAGGGGGAGACTTGGCCAGCATCTCGCTCCGACCGGTTTGACCCGAGTATAGACCCGGTACTGATTTTACAGCATGCACAGTAGACTTCGGAGCCAGTATGGATGTTGAGGTGTGATGAAACTTTCCCCACCCTACCAGAGATCCCGGACATCCAGCCCGCAACTCAGCGCTCTTCTATTTACCTATATACACTAAAAAAATCTGCCATTCTTATTCTTACGGCATTACCTTCTGGGGTAATTCCAGTCAGAGTATTCTTGTTAAATAAATAAATTTATTGTCAAAAAACAGTACAAACTGCGTATGACCACGTGGAGGGAAAAAAACTAATTTACTCTCCGGAAGCAAGCAAGGGACCATCCCATCAATTCCGAT
>NNCF01125833.1:10781-32796 GCA_002313205.1 Laupala kohalensis
AGGCATAGATGATATACCTGAGTTTATTGTTAAATCTTCGTCCCACGCTATATTAAATCCACTCGTAAATATTTTTAATAGTTCTTTATCGGAAGGGGTGTTTCCCAATATATTTAAGAGAGCTAAAGTGAAACCTGTACACAAGAAAGGAAACAAACTTAATATTGGAAATTACCGGCCAATATCTCTACTACCCACTTTCTCAATAATCCTAGAAAAATTATTCTATGAGCGTCTTCTAGATTTTTTATCAAAAAATAACATTCTCTCTGACGATCAACACGGTTTTAGGAAATCCTTTTCCACTACAAGCACCATATTTTCCTTCTTAAACGATGTTACCACATCTCTTGACCGTGGAGAAAATCCTCAATCATCCAAGTTTTATAACATTAGTTTTTGTAATTAAATTATCTTTTCCATATATGATCACACCATCATATCTTTTCAAACGACCATTATAGTACAAATTGTAACCATGTAATATAGAATTTAGAACAATGCTCATTCCAGGTTTCAGAACAAATTATCAGCATCGGCTTCGTCCATTAAATAATTCACGTTTTCAGAAATTAACGTTAGGAGAACTTATATTCATAATTAAATCATTGCTACAGATATTTTTATTGAAAAGTTGAAGGTTTTCAAAAGTGGTTTTCTTCTCTATAAAACCGGTTAAGACATATTATTCCCCTTTCTGGATTGTTGTGGATTCTCATCCGTTCTTTGTTACATAATCTGGGCTGTTCCTAACTTATGTCATTGTTTCTGCAGATGTTGTTATCCAATTACATGGTGTCTGTCTTTGCCGCATGTTACTTGCATTACCATGGCATGTTGGTATAGAAGGTTTGATTGGATAATCTGTCATTCCTATGTTTTTTAAATCTTAGACTTGAAAATTGCACAAGCATCACGTTTGTTTCATGTTTTTCTTTATAATCAGTCTTACATTTATATAAACTTTATTGTCAAAAAAGCAGTTGCAAACTGCGTATCACCACGTGGGGGGGGGGGGAATAAACTATGTTAAGTTCAAAAACATTTGAAAGAGTAATTCAACAAGGAAGAAATGATGCATCATCAAATGTATTTGATTTTTAATTTTGTGCATTTAACAAAAATAAAAAAGTCTTTAAATCGTTCAATTTTGACAAATAGTTAAGATTTTACAAGAATTTTTTTAATGAGATGGTGCAGCCGCTTCATGCCTCGGACGCGGCTCCGGAGAGATTGTGTGGTATGTGCAGTCACGGTTTTACTAAATTTGTATAATTGTGTATTTGTAAAATGTCTGTTCGGTACTATACGTTCCTTGGCAACCCAACATTTCTCCTTCCCAATTTCCTTCGCAACGTCCAACTGTTAGGAGAAAGAGCAGTCGTCATGGTCTGGACCAAGCCAAAAAGCATAAAATAAATATTTAAAAAATGCTTATGTGAGTCGACTTATTTTGTAAGAAACGTTTGAAAATTAATTTCACAATTAAAAATTGATTACCTTTTCTAACTTTAAAGCTTCCATTCTTCAACATTTACCTCTTATAAATTCACTCTTCTTCGAATATGAGTCATAAGACAACACAATCATGCAAGAAAAGTTTTTGAAATTGTTATAAGTTATTTAAAAAGTACTACAGCAATGGCGTGATGAAGGACAAGACGGATTTAACTTTTATGAAAATCAATAAATTCTTTTACATTGTAGAAGAACTAGTGCAGGAGGTAGTTTTTAACCGCGGATTTGAAGAGATTCAATTTCATAGTACCGCCTCTAAGCAAGAGCCTATCAAGTCTGTGTAAAAAAATCCGCCCTTATCTGAAGGAAAACCGGAGAAAAACATGGACCAGGATGGGGCTACATAATTAATGTACACAACCGTGTCAAGGTTGAGTACATTTTAAACTAAATTTACATGAAAAATAAGAAACAACACAACTATGCAAGAAAATTGTTTTGTAATTGTTATCAGTTATATTGCAAGTACGACAGCTATGGCGTGATAAAGTTCTAAACGAATTTAAGTTTTATTAAAATCAATAAATTCCTTTTTTATTGTAGAAGCACTAATGCAGAGGGCAGCTTGTAACTGAGGATTTGAAGAGATTCAGTTTAATATTGTAATATTAAAATATTTTTATCCAGAAAAGTTTATATAGTTAATTGTATACAAACATATTAATGTGTAAACCCTGCTGAGGTATACTTAGTTACCTGTACCCAGGTCTGAAACAAAATTAAAAGCTAAAAATAACATAATAGCATTCATCCCAATAGTAACTTAGTTATACATTTGTTATAATTTCTTGTGATATAATTTGCATAATTTTTAAAAATAAGTGAGATTATTCTATTGAATATTAAATGCTTTATATTATTTTAATACTATATGTATTCGGAAAAGTTTTAAGCTCGTTTAGTAAAATATGGGAGACATTTGTAGCTTTTACATAGATACATTTTCTACTAACCGTTTTACTTCTCATAGGCATAATAGTACTTCTGTTTCTAGTGATACTGTTGAAACTCATGAATTTATCTTTGAATATATCATGATAATATTTGAGTGGCTCGAAAGCAAATATTTGATTAAATTTTAAAGCTTCTTATCATTTGTGAATTGATTTTTAATTATGATGTTTGATAGTTTTAATTGTAATCGTTGTATTAATGATAGATTAGTTGAGTATACACCGCCCCAAACTACGTTGCCAGAAGTTGATGATACTATGAAAGAGAGTGTAGTATAATATCAGTTGAGTAAATTTCAATATTTTCTTAAAGATAAAGATTAAATAATTTGTTTTATTTAAAAGTTACTGAATATGTGTTTCCCATCTCATATAATATCTTATGTTTTTGGGGAGGGAATTATAAAGAACGATTCCCGAATGATATGATCCTTTTTGGCAAATAGTGGTTGACCCACTAGGACAATGAGTCCTCTCCCCCCACCCCCCGAACCAGGATTTACTTCCGCTAGCGATAAGCATCATTGCTGTTTCTTTTGTGTGAACCCAGAACCGCCTTGTGTTTGTCACGTTCTCTTATCTCCATCTGCGGTGATAGCGGGGATCTGAAAGCTATCAGCTGGTAATGCCACGACCCGAGTCCAACAACAAGCTGATGGTATTTGCGGAAACTATTTTTCCTCTTTTTCTACTTCCACTTTACACTTTCTCCACACAAATATTTCTAGACTCCCTAATATTATGTGAAGGAAGTATCCAAAATGCTGTGGAAAAGAAGTTTTCAAAATATTGTTTTTAAACGTATCCAAGGAACAAGACGAAAATGTATATTTACCCTCAGAAACTTCACTTTATTAGAGCCCTATAAGTTTTCCACCAAACTTCGTTAATGGATATAGTGAGTTCCATGAAAACGCATCGATTACATCTTTACTTCGGATCGCATCAGATTTTGTTTTCAGTAGAAAGTTAAAGTTTTTAATCCGTAATATTGGAAATATTCATGGATATTAATTATTGTATTCAAATAAGGAATAATAGTTCTACGGTTATTACCACAGAATAAAATACTCCAAATTATAACCTAAGGACTCGAAATTATAGGATTCGCTTTGAATTCACCTTTCAGGGACTGTTACTTGTCCATATAACGAGGAAAGATAAACTTTTTACAAGATACAAGAATCATCTAATCTCGTTGTATATCGATGTATTGAATCTCGCTCTCTTCGAATGAAACTATTCGTGAAAGCTTTTTCATCATTTTTACGGTCATTTAATATTGAACAAATGGGCTCTAATGACCTCGATGTTGTCGAGCCCTAAAGCCCCAAACAAAAAGAAAAGTTCCGACCAATGCACGCAAATGAAACCAATGAAAATCCAGAAACAATGGGGCAACAGAGATCTGACAAGGCGAAATGGCGTCAGAGCGGACATTGTGCCAAAAAACACTTTTCCAGAATCAGGGATCGCCAAAATGGATATTTCCGTCGAAATCTCGCTTTCGAATTTTTTCAAGATTACAATACTTTCTATATACTATGTAAATGAGAAAGTAAAAATATCTTAAATAGCTAAAAAACAGCAGAATAACGTATACTTGTTACAATTGCAACATAAAAAATATAATCTCACCGAACATTTAAAGGACATAATAGCAAATATAAGTGGAGGAATAGTACATTGCAACTTGAGAAGATAATTTCTTTTTTTTCTTTTTTTAATGACCAACTTTTAACTGAGAAAATTGATGGAAGTTAACTTTGACACGTATTAAATTTTCAGTGGAATTTTTGCATCACTTTTATCTTTAGGTCACCGGACATTTGAGAGATCTATTTAACTTTTTATGAGATGAGATGCAGAAATCACGAACCCGTGGCGTTCAGCAGCCATGTTTGAACGTGCTCTTACGCTTTTCAAACCAGTCAAGCGAGTTCCTGGATATTGTTTGTACTATATTATGAACTGATTGATACAAATTAAATCATGTTTTTACCCGTTATTATTCATATTGTAGTGTTTTAAAACGCATGGATTCATAAGAAAGAATTATGCATGTCAGTGATTTGACCAACTTGGACTGCTTGTCCCACCATAAACCATCATATTTTATGCAAAATACTTTCAAATAGAATCCGTTAACTCGCATCCTTTTTTTATAACTTGCAAATAATACGTTTATTGTAAAAGAAAGTTACACTCTACGTATCACCAGGTGGAGTATTATAAACAAATTACGCCATCAATTTCGATCAAGGACCCTATGACAGAGACCGGATTTAATATTTCAACACAGTACTCAAATAAGAAAAGTTAGCTATGTGTAACAATACGAACAGCATACCTACTAATCTGTATTTAATACAACAATGACCTTGCTGTTGGCGAGCTCTAAAGTCCCATAAATAAATAAAATATTTTTTTTCGCAAGTTCGCACTATTTAACTGTAGAGTATTTTGAATTTGTTATTTATATTTAGTGACTATTAAAATTACTCAAAATTCAAGATTAATTATTACAAGACATTGCCATCCATATGCAAGTGTTTAAAGAGCCTGTGTATAAAACCCTCCTGTACCCCAAGAGAAACGGACAAAAACCTGGGACAGGATTGGACGACAGAATTCATGTACACAACCGTGCCAAGGTAGAGTAGATATGAAATTAAACTTATGTGAATATAATAATAATATATTTCTATCATCACATTTACAAAAGAATAACATTAATTTGTAGTCTGACAAAAACAAACAAACAGAATCTTACTTCTATACAACTTATGTGTCTAAATAGAATACAGAAAAAAATGTGCTTACATTCGCTGATGCAATAATGAGATGACAATTCAAGTCAAAATAATTTATAACTAGTGTACTGATACAACAATGTAATTTAAGTGATTATTTGTAATATATTAATATATTTAACTTATTACTTTGCTTAAGTAGCTAATATCAGATGTCTTTAATAGCAAAGACTTTAGCATTTCACTATTTTGTTTCTGTTTATTACAGGATTTAATTTCATAAGGCAACTGATTAACCACTTAGATCCTATGTACTGAAGCGATTGTCTAAACTTTTTTTATTACATTAGGTGTTCTGTAAAGTCTATTTTCCGTATTTCGTGTTTTGTATATTAAATAAATTGTTCCTACATTTCCGCTTCTTATATAAAAACTCCTTAAAATTCTTAATACGAACAAATGTCAACGGGCTAAATGTTTAATTCTACATACAATGGGAAAAGCACTCACTCGTAATTTTTATATAACATAATACGAACAAAGTAATTTTGTGTTGTTTTTAACTTTTCAATTCTAATTTTAATTAACAATTTTTGGGTGGCAGGAAAAAAGTGTTCATATCAATTATATTTGAATCCATAATTTAAAAAAATTGTTTAACTCACTTATATACACAGATCTGTTTCTATTATAACCTTAAGAATGATATCTTTGTATTTACCAGAATAAAATGTTTTAACAGTCGGTACATCTTTTACTTTAGTTTATATCATTTAAAGTGGCAATTTTGACACTCCTCTCCCCTTGCCTTTTTCTTACGAAATAATTTATATCACGTGACCAAACATACGCATAACACACTTCTTTGGATTTACATTTTAATTTTCTCTAAAAACACTTTATTTTGAGGACTCAAGGGATCATTTACGTGAACTTTATTTAAAAGAGTAATGAGAGTTTAGAATCTTTGCTTCTTTGAACTTACTGATCCAATTGCCACATGACCGGTCTCATGACCCACTTTGTCTTCACGACATAGACAACAGACCGTTGCAAATTAGTGCCTTAGCAGACGATATTATCTTATTTTACTCTTTTAAAGTCTCTTCAATTTCATGGCAATTTATAACAGAAGATTTGAAAACTCTAATCGATTGGTGCATAACGTATAAAAGCAACTTAATGTCTCTAAAACTAACTTTATGACATTGTGTTCCTCTGGCTCGCAGTTCACGGTCCGAGAGCGCTACTTGCAGGAATACGGGTCCAACGCCACACCGTTGGAAGAATCCCATGGATTAGTTATCGAATTTGTGAAGGAATTTCGACACACTGTAACATTAGTTTTATCGGATTGAGCAAAATTAAAAAATATCACATAATATATTTTAATAAACAATTTGAACTCTACAATAATTTTTAAATAAAAAAATAAGATAACACACTTTCAATTTTCAAATAATTTACCAGAGTTTCTTACAATTGGTACACTATAACAGAAAAAAATTTAGCATATACTGTGAGAGATTCGAACATAATCAGAAAGATTATTAGGAAAATAAAGTGCTATGTATTTTAGCTGTTTTTGTAAATTTTGTCGTTTTTTCTTTTACTAGGACTTGAGTGTTTGATGAATATGATTAAAAGCGAATTAGTATATAAGCTGTAAATAGGAAATTCATACAATAACCTAAACAAATTTTTTTCCGAACATAACAGCCAAGATTATTGATATTTTAGAAATTTCGGTCACTTAAATAGCTAGCCCTTCTCAAGACTGAAATATAAATAATATACATAGATATACAATAAATGACACAAAGATTTATTTGTCATAGGTTCAATACCATTAGCAACCATATGTTTGATAATGACCAACAAATAGAATCGGAGGACATTAAAATACTGGATAGGGAAGTCAACCTTTCTAAGCGCTTTGTTTCAGAATGTTATTCATAAATAATCTAAACAACCACACGAATGAGGCATTGGATATCGTCAACTTAATGCTATGTGAGGGTGTTTTTAATATGAGGGTAATTCAAATATTAGGGTAATTCAAATCATACAAACGTTTACTGTTAAAGGAGATTGCCTGCATCTATTGGTCATCCCTGGAACTATAAGGGAGGTACATATTTATTTTAGGATCTACACTCCGCTTGAGCTCTATTGTGTTTGGAACGTAGGTCGGAATGACGCGGTCATATTTCCATGTCATATATTTATGATCGAAGACACATGATCAAAAATATGACCGCGTAAAGCACAATGTTTGGCCATAGCTCTACTTTCATCATAGGTATTGAGAGAACCTTTTATCATATCTTTGATCATAGATATGTCATAGAAATATGATCATGAAGTACCAGCCTTAGGGCACACACATTAGTTTGTGTGTGTTCCCGCTAATGTTTAAATGACCAGGAATGCCTCATAGTTTTAATTTTATGGGCAAGTGCCTGCTTTATATTGTATCGTTGAATCTTCTGTGTATATTTTTTATATTTGTTTTGAGAAGGACTACTCATTTAATGATCGAAATTTCAAAAAAATAATATTAATTTGCCTGGTATGTTCGTGATATAATTTGTTTTCTTTAGTATCAGAGAACATTTAATCTATATTTGAATAAGAAATTTCTAGGTTTAGTTTTACACATATTCATCAGCAAAACAGATTGGAAAAAAATAAACGTTGTAGAATTTTCCAGTTTTAATCAGCAATCACTTAAGTTTGATGCAATACTTTCGTGTTGTAGACTAAATTGTTAAGTAATTGCCATTATCTTTCTCAAATATCTCACATGCTTCGTGGTTTATTTATCATTCAATTGTAAAATTGAAACATATTTTTAACATTATTCTTAGTTAATTAAATTAAAAATAATTAAGCGATGCTAGAAAATGTATTAGCTGCCAGCCGGACAGACAACAGAGCTCGCAGAGCTAACATCTGTCTGCTATGATGTGAATTTTCGTCCTTCTGTACCACAGCGTACAGCATTAGTTCTCAAAGCTTAAGTTGCTAATCTACAAAATAACAAAATGGAACCTATAGTAGAGGGTTTTGCCCATCAGTAAACATGTGATATATATTTGACGTGAGTCGACGTGGACTAATATTCATGCTTTCTTCTCTGTACGACTTTCCTGACGACATGCATTTTTATTGCTATTCCATGGTATTACCTTGTTATGTCAAAGGCGTACAGCAAACGTTGTTTTTTTTGGACGTCGGTCTTCGTGTATCCAACCCCAACATTCGACCCATGATCCTTTTCCTCTGAAAGCGCGAACGCTACAACTGAGCTACTGCAGTATAATGTTTAATATCTTGTGTTACGCTATCTAAGAGTTGTCAAAATAGTATTAATACAATGAATACTAAATATGTAAATAGGTATACATCTCTAAAATCTGGAAAAATTTACCATTAAAATAAAGAAAGTAGTTTTTACGTATCTGTTTCGGCACACACAATTCAACCCGGTTGGCAATTACGCTTGCCCTAAGTGAGGGTACTTGCTCCAAAGCACCTGTCAGCGAGGCTACGTTTAGCTCACTCTCACCCCCAAAGTGCAGGCTACGGTGGAAGGCCTTTGTTCAGCGGGACACCTTTCACTAGGCAGCGCCCAATTCCTGCAACTTCTGTTTACCCAAATTTGCACGCATTAGCATTGAGCTTCCATAGACCGCCGTAAGATACTGTCAGTAGACGGGCATCCCTTCACTTTTTCAGCACCCCACCTGATCTTCACCCTAGAACTAAGTCTCAATCACTCGTACACTCAGACGGACATACGTGTTCGCTCGAGCAGCCACCCGACTTCAAAGTCGGTCTCTTCTTTCTAAGTCTGATTACTTAGTTATTTTTATTTAATTTTCTATTCATTTTATTATAGAGCGAGTAACGTCAAGTCGTATTGTTAAATTACATTTAAGAACACATTCACAAGTTGCACCACGCGATCGGGATCTGCTCCCATTCTGTATATCATTCGGTGCGCGTAAGCTTCTTATTACTTTACTTCAATTGGCGCCCGCCAACTTAGCGTGTGCATCATTGTACTCCCATGCGAATGCGTGTCCCGGCACTTCAAGACATCGAGCTACAGACCCAAGACAACGCCAGCCGGACTCCAAAGATTGAGTATTACCATTTAAGTTCTTAACGTACTGTGTTTGGTGACAATCCAGGTATTGAATATGAGTGGGTGTTCATGACTTGTACCAAGAACTGCTCCGCAATAATTGGTTACATGTGTTGCTTTTGTTATCAGTTATTTCAATAGTTCTCTAAATGGTCTCGTCAGTGTAATATAGAGCAGAACTCTTTTCTTTCTTATTGAGAGACAAATCCTCACTAATTGTATAAAATTCAGAAGGAAAATAGAATATAAAACATTACAGAGTGGCATGATCTTGAACACTTGATTAAATGCACCCATAATAAAGAAACTTTTATTCTAATATAAAGTCATTTGGTTCTTGGATATTTCTTTCAATGTATCAAATAGTACTTTTATGTAATAATGAAATACGTAATGTTGTGTTGATCAAAATGCACCATTAATATAAGGATTTCCGTTCTAATCATAAGTCTTGTTGACTCTTGGATATTTATTTCAATTTACAAAGCAGTAATTCCTTGTAATATTGAAATACACAAGTAGTCTGTGAATTGATGGATAATGATGTGCCAATTGTGTAATTATCTAGAAAGATTATTGATTTAGTGATACTTAGATTCGTTTGTTACCATTCTGCTTAATCCAGTTTTTGATTGCACAGAATGTTCCTTGTTTATGTATTTTTTAGTTTAATAAGTCAAGAGTGACTTCAATGTTTATTTCATTTATCACATACAATGTTGTGACGAAATTCAATTCATTAAATTTATGAGTGTTATTTTTGGTCTTTTCCTTATTTTACATCCCTCAAATTGCTTCCTTGGAAGCTGCTCCTCCATTTTCATAAATGTGTTGTGTTCCGTGGCATCCACCAGAGGATTTCCCAATCATTCGTACGTCGCCCCGGAACAGTGTCCAAACATTTCATAATTTTTTAATGTACTTGAAATTTATTCTTATTAGATTAATACATTTTAAAATATCATTTTTAAATAATAATTAGGTATTCGCCAAGTTTCGGACTACGCGACGTTGGGATGGCGATGTTAAGTCGTTGTAATGAATAATTTGGGCAAGTAAACAACTATTTACAGTTATGAAAGCAATGGTCGATTTGACTCCGTAAAAAAATTGCTAAGGCTGCACGGCCTGAGTCATGAGTCAATGAACTAAATACATAAAAGGCAGCGCAGCCGTGTGTCATTTATTGGCAACTACAAACAAAATCGAAATGTATGAAATGAAACATAATGAAGAAATAATAGAAGCAGAAATAACTTTGTAAAGAAAAGAAAATACTTTCAATTCGTTTCTGAGAATTCCAAAGCTATGGAATAGACATACAACTGCATGACTTAAAAAGGTTCTCGAGTAAAAAAAGTAATTGTTGGTGTACAGTGGAACCTCGATTATCCGTGTTTACGATTAACCGTGGTGCTTATTCTTCCGATGAAACAATAAGACCAATCACATATAAATAAATTCAACTAATTCACCAGTTGTACGTAGGTTCCTAGATTTTTTCGTAGGTTCCTAATGATATATATATATATATATATATATTTGTGCGCGTATGTGTGTGTGCATCGTTAGCTAACTAAGTTTCTTGATTAACCGGGGATTTCATTTATCTGTGCAGTCTCTTCCCCACATTACCCCGGAAAATCTAGTTTCTTCTGTGTATGTTAACCTGGCTCATTTTAATGCATGCTAACTTCTCCATTACTTTCCGGGTTTTTTTTCTGAAGAAGCCTCATCATAAACTGACAAATTAGGCTCCGTCCTATGCAGGCGATATTTCGTAAAAACTTCAAGCGACAGAAGTGCAGCGTAGCGTCGCTAGGATTCAGTGCTAGAACGCGGGCGCGAGCGTTCAAATGTTTAAAGAAGATGGCGCCGAACCGCTAACTCTACGTGAAATTGCATTACAAGAGCGTTTGAATCTTGTCGCAAAATGAAGCTCGCGTTTGTCGCCAACGCAGGACAAGGTCTTAATCGAAATTTACTAGAAACAAACGTATTAGCAAGTTCATGCTGAGATCTTTATTAAATTTGACACCATTAATAATAATATTTATTCCATTTATTGAAACACAACTACACACGTGAAATTATTCAAAACATACAAAGAGAATATTCTCTTAATCCTACCTTTAACAACGTATTATGTGAAATTAATAAATATAAATGACCCTATTTCCTCTACATAGCTCACTTACCACCGAACTGTGTTTGTTTCCTGTCATAATTTCTAGAAATTTAACTTCTCAATCCCCTAAAAATAATATAATCTAAAAATATTTTATATAGTAATTCCGTTTCAAATTCTCTTAAATCTTTTTGGCTTCATATGGGAATGTCAAATTCCCGTGTGGAGCATTAAATCTGGAGTTTCCAGAAGTCAGCTTGGCAGACTAGCAACAAGTTTGCACGACAGTTAACATGACAATCACTTTGGGAAGTAGAGATGTATGCCGAAAGCATCGGAAGCAGGAAGTGGGTCATAAGCAGCATAAAGCTTCCTCAATCTCCGAGACAGTGGTTTATCAAGTGCGAGAATATACGATGTTTTCAATGACGAAAGCGATGAATCCAAGACAAATGCCTGTCACCCACACTGCGCCGGCTTCCACCAGCGCGTCAATTGTCAATGCTTCTGGTCGACGTGGAGGTTCTGCATCTCCTATAGCTGGGTGCCGTCGTTCAGAGTACCATTTATATATAATCCAACTATAACTGAAAAAAGAATCAAGAATATCAATTTGGAAAAACTCCTTTTCAAAGTTGGCATTCAAATAACTGTTTCTTTAATTTCAAGCGCTATATTATGTAAAACGAAACGTTATGTGTAAATTCAAATTTTAAATATTCCAACCAGGAAATGTAGTAGTAAAATTAGCTGCTATCACATATAGCTACTAGAAAATGTTATAAATGCATAATATTATAAGAATAAAATTTTGGGTTAAGAATTGCATACTTACCAGATACTTATACAATATGAAACAAATGGTTTTTAAAATTTTCAAGTTCTATTAATATTCGTTTTACACAATATTGGCAGCGTTGATTTACCTGTCAAATTGATCACCTAATCCACCCTCTACCATCCATTGAACCATAGTATTTATCTTGTGTATATGAGGCCAACCTTTCCGAGCAGAAAATGAAAGGTACGCTGGGGACAGAGCACACTCGGGCACTATATGTGTCAGCTTTCTTCCATCTTTATCCGACAGTCGGGGAATAAGTTGAGTGTATTTAAGAACTCCTTCCGCTGCCAGTTCAGCAGCACTTCCATTTAAGATTTTCTTCAACTTTTCGTCATAATCACTATGATCAATTGCCTTTTTCAGCAGCCGAGTTACTACGTCATCATCGGAGAGTCGAAAATAATTTTTCCAACTCGGATGAATGTATACTGTATCTACTACAGCATCTATCTCTTCTAAAGTTTGGAGTTGATGTATTTCTTCTCGGACAGTTAAAAAACTCAAGATGCAACCGGAAATGGCGCTCAAGGTTAAAAGACCGAATGTGCTTTGTAAAATCTGAAGATATTTCATTTTAACGTTCTTTGGATTGTCCGTGAATCCTCCTGTCATAAATGTTTGGAACGAGTGAAGAATTGCTGTTTCAATTGTTTTCTGTTCGATCATTCTGAATGCGATCGTGTAGAAAAGCAAGAGTGCAAGCAACACAATCCACACGTTGGCAGAAAAGGACTGAAAAATATTTCTTCTCAATGGTTCAGTTTTTCGTATCAAGACACACACATTGGTTTGTGCGTGGGGATACAAATATTCGATCCACTCAGAAGTTTTCTCTTGTCTATATGTAGTTTGTCCATTTACTTCAATATCAGTGAACCAACGATTTGCAGGTAAAGCAGTAATATCAGGCATATTCACACACAACGGTGCATTTATATGCATTGCGATACATTTAATAAAGTAGGCGTCCCTTCCATATGCTTCCCATCGATTGGAACAATTGTTGTATCCGTCCGGTAATGATTGACCCATTCCGAAACGAACATATTTTCCCCAATCACCAGATGAAGATGCATTCACAGAACTCTCAGTTGAGTCTGATGGAGTGTGTATTGTGTGAACCAAGAGTGACCTACCTCTCGGAAGCGACGTATTTCCGAATACCAACCCTTGTTGTGCGGCACATTGAGAGAGACCACCATTTAAAATTATGTAAAGGAAGAAATGTAGACGTAGGGTCATTACGTGCACCATCTTTCCCAACGAACAACTCGCAAGAGAAGCCAAGCCTCGTATGTAAGCCAGAATACTTTAGTAAATAAAGTTTCGTTTAATTTCGTGTTTACTTTAGTAAATGGGAATTATTATCAAAGATAATTTATTGGTCTGAAAGTTATGTCTGTGCAAACGATGTATTAGATGATTTGTTTCCGTCGCGTTAATGATCGAATTGTGTACTTATGTACATAACACAATATCAAATGTAATTTCTCGTTATAAAAGTTATGTTTTTGCCGAATAATGACAGACTATTGTCACGTCACTGATCAATTACGTCCTTGATTTCGTTCGTTGTTAAATAAAGAAATAAAAAGGTGTCGTAATATATTCGGTAGGTTAAGATAAGGAAAGTAATTTAAATATTTTGTTAATGAATCAGGTTTTGATGAGAATTATTACAAAAAATCTATAAATAACGTTAAAATACTACTTACTAACTAATCAAGATATAACCGAGATTTCAAAGGTTTTTAACTTAAACTTCGCTAGGGCATAGTTTTTACGGATTTTCAGATTCGATTAGAAAAAACCTTTCGATAAACGACGACTAAGAGGGTAAAATTTAAATTTAAAAGTTTTACGTAACACAAGGGTCGCTGGAGGATATTAAACCAAACAATTTCATATATGTTTGACTATCTTACAACATGCACGTTGGTTTGAAGCATCCATGTTACTTTTTTCGAATGGATAATAAGAGGTAGCAAGCAATAGAAATAGAAAAATTCAATAACAAATAAGAAAATTTCTTGGTTTCGTTGTGACGTATGAGGGCGTCACCGATGCCTTCTAAGCTCACAATCAGTCCACATTTAATGTAATGTTTCCCCAGATCTTTTTGGTAGTGTTTGGAACGGGTAATATGTACAATATATAAGAAATCAACATGTATTATCGTGCAATACGTCATTTTTTAGACTCAGAAGAGTAAAGTCACCCTCTGAATGCGACATAAATGCACGATATGAATTGTATAAAATGTAAAAATTAAGGAAAATGACAGATTTTCGTATTTAGATCGTAGTTTTCTTGACCGCTTAAATTAGTAGTGATATTAACAAAAAAGCAGAATTGCATAATCAGCCCCTATTCACTTCAGCTCCACTAATAAAGGGGGTGTTATAAAAATTAATCGAAGAATTTATATCACTGACGGATTGTATCAATAGGAATAAATACTCACCAACACTTTCAAATCACCGACATTAATTAATAAAATTCTTAGAGGATATCGATGTGAATATGAGGAAAAAGATAATGAGGAAGTTTTAGACACATTACAAACTTCACTTGCGCAGAGCTGCAGGTACTCGTGTGGTATTTTTACAGATTTCTTTTCGTTTAATGTCGTACAAGACAAAGGTCACTAACATACCACTGAATGTAACCAAAATATGTAACCTCTGCACAAGGATGAGATTCAGACTTATAGGATAGTTTTTTATACCACTCTTTATGTACAAATCCCGCATATTATTCGTGTAAAATAATCGAATCTTAAGATTAAATAACTACATTGGTAATGAAACGTACAACAGTATATATCTTCTTTTAATAGTGGCAATGTCATTAGAGTCCTTATAATATATCTCACATTAGGACATCATTAACTTATGGTTTACCTAAAATACTGGAACCCCGTATTTAGTATGAGATATTAAGATCCTCTCAAAGTACTTGGAGCGATGTAAATACATACACACGACCTGCATGAGTTTATCATCAATGCTACCTTCCAAACATCTGTTCGCTGACAATCGAAATAATATTCACATCATTAGATATGCTTTAAGAGATACGGAAAATGGTATTATTTCATACAATTTCGAAAGTTTAACGTAATTAACTGCGGATAGAGAAGTTTAATTTTCAGAATTCCAGAGAGTATGTTAATGCACTGAAATATGCGAAGGTTAACCCCTTCGTGACGAAAGACGGGCAGTGCCCGTCATGTACTTTGAGGTCTGATTTCGACTTACTGTCACTAGATATCATTCGTGACATAATTGCTACGAGATCTCTGAATCTTTCAAAAGTTTTCTGTTCGATGTCGATTGTTTTCCGCCAAATATTTTAATTTTTATTGATGTTCGAGTAAAAGAGATTTAGAGTGTCGTAGAAGCTTTTTTTAATTGCGGCTCTCCGTATGCACGACACCGAGGTCATTAGAGCCCCATTGTCAGGTCGTTTACGGAATAAATTGTTTGTTCGGTGTAGTGAGTTAGCCGAGTGAGTGATAGACTTTCAGTGGCAGATATGAGGAACTGGACAATGTAGACACGGGCGATATAGAGGATACTGGTAGTGAAAGTAGGGAAGGTTGAGACAAATAGGAAGAGAACACGGGAAACATCACAAAAATAATTTTCATTCTAAAAATGAATAAAACATTTTTGGTCAACAAAACAAACGTAAATTCAATTTCTCTATTTCGCAATTATTTTACAAATATTTATGAAATGTAGAAATAGAAAAGACCATAATTTAGCGAGCCCGAGAAATTGTCATTGATTGTGCTATTGGGTCAATAAAAATAATTCTGCCCCAGCGGACAAAGAATTTCTAAGAAAATTCAGACATTTATATTACCCGTTAAGACCCTCCTGCGAGAACAATTTTACAATAATGAATAACAAAACGCACAACAAAAAAGTTCACAATATTAAAAGAAGGATTATAAAAAACTTAATCAGGGCATGTATGAAAAATAATTGCTTTCGTCATTAAACACATCGTAGGTCCTAGCACCATTGTCTCGGAGAATGAAAAAGTTATACACTGCTAATGGCCTACTAAATACAAAAAGAAGTAGAAGTCACCATTCTTTGTATCTTTGATTCTAGAAATTAAACTTAAGAAGAAAAAAAACATGAACGGAAATGCAGAGTTTATTGTTTAATTTTGTGTTAGTCGCAGTAAATTACTGTATTGTCCTCATTGTGGTCAGACGCAGTTTGTAACAGCTCTCTTGACCGTAAATTATTTATAGATTTATTTATCGTCAGTCTAACTGGCTTTGATGTTATGGAAACTGTACTCAATGTAGCCAACGCTTTTACTTCGCCATCGTCCATAAGAGTAATGATACTTGTACCTCGCGTTCTGTTGCCAAGATATTAGAAATTGAATTCATAACCAACATCGGACACCAATTCAATACACGTGTCCTTGTGGTGCTGTTCTGTTCTTTCTGCATCGAGCAAAGTGTGGAACGAATACTTTGTGTCTTTGTTTGTTGTGTTCTTAACTTGCATTATACTATTAATATTTATTTGGGTATTACTTAAATTCTTTGTGACCACGCTTTTCCTGAAAATTTCCTAACACGCTTTCTTGAAAATTTTCGTGGATGAGTTTCAAGATATTGTTTTGTTGGTTGCAAATTTGTTTAAATCAGCCATATTAAATATTTATAGCCAAAGTATCGTGACTTGGAGCATATACATGGCCAATATGCTACGCGGTACTTTGTCACGTATGCCAAACAAAATAAACGGAACTGAAATATTCTACAACTACAGGAAGCGATAGTCAAACCACTACCACTTATTGAAAGTGTCGTTCATTCAGTGCGGCTTTCGTGATCTTCACGGTTCCTCATCCTGGTTTTTTGTATTCAATTGAATTCAAAAGGGCTTCTTTTACATGAAATACACTATATATGTTGCAGGGCTTGGGGACCGTGCGCCTTATAGAAACCCTGAAATGTACCGTGGGCTGTGCATTATACGCCGTTTTATTCACTTTCAATGAACTGAAACAGTAACTAAAGATTTAAAACATTAAACGATTTCGATTATTTCGCGGGTACCGCTATCATCACACGCAAACAGAGGCATCGAAACGTACTACGTTAGGAGAGTAAGTGTACCGCTAATTTCTGAGCATGCGCACAAGTAACTCGCGAGTGGATTTCCCATACGATAGCTCGGAGGTATTGATGTTCATTAAAAGTATTCTGTACTTATTTATTAGTGAAAAGGCTTTTTCGGCAGCATGGCGGCCATCTTCAGTGCTGGGTCCTTTGGCAAGCTTTTAGCCAGCGTTTCCCAAAGGACTTATCACTGAAGACAGCTGCCATGCGGCAGAAAAGGCCTTTAGCATTAATAAATAAGAACAGAATGACAAATTGTTTACTAATAATAAGATAAATTAATTGAAAAGGCAAGATTGAAGCGACTCGTAAAATAATTATCCCAATTTAATTATCGTGTTGCTTTCTTTAAGCAATCTAATTTCATATTTTCAGTATAATCAGGTAGATTTAATACTCTTCTCAGTTTCTTTATTATAATAACACATAATCTCTTAAATTGCTGAAAAACACACCGCAAAGTAAACACTTAATGATGTATTCATGAGAAATGGAATCAGAATCTGAAACTTGGACAACCAGATTTGCGGACTGGCGCGCTTCCACTACGCTATCATTCAATTTATTAATATTATTTAGTTAGTTCGTTTTAATTTTCCATATATGACAAAGTCAATATGTGGAATAGTCTTGTCTCGTCACTTATAGTGGATATATCTTTTATTATTAGGGGCGCCCAACACATTCCTAAATGTTTCCCGCATCGTCCATATCTTCATGATACACGTTTTGATGTCAGTGATGTCGTTATTCGTACGTATTAGTTTTTTTAATATTCTCTTATGTCGTAGTGTCCTTTCCGCGTGTGTTGGAGGATGAAATCTCGTTTTTCCTCATCGTGTAGAGGGCAGTCACATGATACGTGAGACAGAATTTCATGAAATGATTCTTCTGTGTTTTATTAAATACAATGTTTGTTGGTATTATGTAAATACTATAACACGTGCCTATCTATTTTTATCTTTAGAATTATATTAAAATGTTAAATCCGCCGCTGCCTTAGATTCCCTTTATCGGAATTGATAGGATGGCCACTTGCTTTCTTCCGAAGAGTAAATTAATTCATTACCCTCCACGTGGTCTTACGCAGTTTGCAACCTCTTATTTCAAAATAAAGCTTATTCCACTGTTTATCCATCAACTTATTCTCACAACGTTTTGTCGTCCATTTTCCCTATCCTTGTCAAGTAATACCGAAAATCCTTATGTTCTTTTAAAATTTCTCGAGTTCCCCGTTGGGGATGAAACCATTTCTAATTTTTTTTGTCGAAACGTTACGTCTACGGAGTATTTGTACGTTTGTTGTACCACTTCCTCATTGTCCCATCGTACCTGCCACATTCTGACCAGTTCGCCTGTGAAATATCTCTTTGTTCTTCTGTCCTCTTGAGTTATCCAATTTCCGTTGATACAGATTTCCCCTTCAGTTCGTAACAATGTCCTATGTTTCATGTACGAGTACTTTATGTGGAGGTCAATTGACATTACAGTAAAGTCTCTCAAATTCGGCACCCGGTAACCCGTCAGTCCGGATTTCTCGGCGACCCCGTGAAAATAATTGTCACGATGATAAAAGAAAAAGAAAAACATGAAGAGAATGACTCTTAAAGCGAAGACCCTGATAACCACGAAGATCCGAAAATGAGCCACAGTGGAAGTTTAAAAGCAGTTGAAGGCGCCCTTCGATATTTTGAGCCGCAAGGAACTTCACCGATGGATCTACTCTTCCTCCGCCGACTTCGAGATGAAGCTGCAAGGAACCGAGTTCAAAGTGAGAAGCAAATGAGTATTATGAACTTTTTTCGAAAAAAGTAAATCATGTATTTTCTCCATCAAGTTAAATTTATGTATTTTAACGTTATGGCATTGCAAATGTAGTATATATGAGAAATAAAAGAAAAAAAATTTACTTATTTTGTCTTAGTTTTTATTTTTGGTCCTTATTCCCGATAACCCGGCATTTCACAAACTCGGCACCCTTCCGGTCCACATTACGCCGAGTTTGCGGGACTGTATTGCAGTATTTTTGTCGGGATTTGTCTTTTCATGTTTCTATTACCAAATCAAAGTGTTTCTGTTTAATTTGCAGATATTTCTAACCCCAGTTTCTCTCAAGTAGTGATCATTCTACTTGCTACTTAAATGATTGTGATAGATGGGGTCAGAGAACAAATTATGGTAGAAAAGGAAAGGGGGCAGAATAGCATAGCGATAGTGTGCCAGTGCGCAAAAGTCTTTGGTTCGAATTCCGGTCTTCCCTCTCCTTTTCAATCAATAATGGTAAATTTAGAAAAAAATAATGAACCAGTTTGAGAGAATCTTAATATCTCATACGAAACACGGGGTTCCAGTATTTTCGGTAAACCATAATTAATGATATCCTCATGCGAGATATATACTAAGGGCTCTAATGACATTTGCGTTGGCGAGCCCTAAATCCCTATTAGGAAAGTACAACAGTAGTTGTACGTTTCTTCACAAATGTAGATTTTTAATCTCACGATTCGATTATAATATACTAATATTGCACGGTAATTCTACCTAAATAGTATAAAACACTATCAGTAACATTGAATTCAATTCTTGCGCAGTGCTTATGTATTGCGGTTACATTCAGTGCTACGTTAGTGACCTTTGCCTTGTGCGACACTCAACGAAAATAAATCTGTAAAAGTATTGGCAGAGAATCCGCAGCTTTGCTTACGTGACGTGTGTAATATGTGTAAAACTTTATTCTTCCTCATATTCCATTCGATATCCACTGAGAATATTATAAATTAATGTGTGTGATTTGAAAGTAGTAGCGTGTATAATTCTATTCGTATAGAGAATATTCGTCACTCATATGTCATGTTCGATTAATTTTTCATGGCACCCATTACCTGCAAAGGTGTTTGGAGGCTGATTATGAAATTTGACGTTTTCTTGAATATCACTACTAATTTAAACGGTCACAAAAACTGTGATCTCAATACGAATAAGTAAGTTTCTTTTATTTTTCCATTTCATACAATTCATATCAATTCATATCTCAACAGAATCGGCATTCAGAGAGTGACTTTACTTTTCTTAGTTTACGAAATGACGTAATTAACGCCAAAAAAAATGATTTTTATAGTTATTACCAGTTCATGTTGCCACCACTACCGAAATGATATTTGGGGTATATTACTTTTAATGTGGACTGATTGTGAGCTTAGAAGCAATATCGTTGTCACCCATAACGAGAAATATCTTTTCTTATTTATTATTAAATTTTTCCATTATTTTTACTTTCTATCCTCATATTATCCTTTCGAAATAAGTGACATGAATGCCCTAAACCAAAGTACATGTTGTAAGATAGTCAAACATCTATCTATTTTGAATTAAATTCCTCCAGCCACCACTGTGTTATAAACGTAGAAATTTTCAAACAAAATTTCACAATCTTAGACGTCGTTTTTCGAAAAGGTTTTTCTTATCGAATCTCTAAATCCAAAAAAAAATGTTACCCGGCAAAATTCATGTTCAAAGGCTTTGCAGTTTCTGAGATTTCTTGATTAGTCAGTAAGTAGAATTTTACTTTCATATTTATAGATTTTTGTCATAATTCTCATCAAAACGCGATCCATTTACAAAATATTTAAAATACTTCTCTGATCATAAACTTCTGAATATATTACGACATATTTTCTTTTCTTGAAGAGAAAACAACGGACGAAGTCTAAGAGGTTATTGATCATTGACGTGACAGCAACAAATTATCAGTCGTAAGCATTACAAAGACATAAATGTTATTGGGAAAAACTACTTTTGATAATTTGTTCCATTAAGTACAGAAACACATCACTTACACGTCGGCTATGTTTTCAAAGATTTTTTTTGCTAACAGAGAAAGTTAAATTTTTTCAACGAGTAGACGATTTTTCGTTGGGAAAGATGGTGCACGTAATGATCCTACATCTACATTTCTTTCTTTACATAATTTTAAATGTTTGTCCATCTGAATGTGGCGCACAACAAGGGTTGGTGTCGGGTAATATATCAGTCTCGAGAGGAAGGTCTCTCTTGGTTCACACAATACACTCTCCATCAGACTCAACTGAGAGTTCTGTGAATGCATCTTCATCTGGTGATTGGGGAAAATATGTTCGTTTCGGAATGGATAAGTTATATCCGTACGGATATACTAATTGTGACAAAAAATGGGAAGCATATGGAAGGGACGCCCTCATTATTAAAAATATTGCAATGCATATACATTCACCGTGGTGTGTGAATATACCTGATATAACTGCTCTACCCAATAACCGTTGGTTCACTGACATTGAAGTAAATGGACAGGCCCTGTATATAATAAAGGTAACTTCTGATTGGATCGAATTTCTGTATCCCCACGCACAATCCAATATGTGTGTGTTGATCCGAAAAACTGAACCATTGAGAAGAAATATTTTTCAGTCCTTTTCTGCCAACGTGTGGATTGTGTTGCTTGCACTCTTGCTGTTCTACACGATCGCATTCAGAAT
>NNCF01125835.1:3346-61332 GCA_002313205.1 Laupala kohalensis
ATATATATATATATATATATATATATATATATATATATATATATATATATATATATAATGTGTATGTGTATGTGTGTATTTGACATTTCATAATAAAATTATATTCCCATGTTAATTTACTCTGAAGAGGGACGTACTATCAACCCACTTTTTCGAATTTTGTTATATCCATAAATCGCTGTGTTCAATGAGAATTTTGATTTTGATTTGATCTAATTCCAAGAATTTCTGGTGATAACTTTACTCTTTAAATTTGATGATAAGTCAATTACTGATTTTACAGCTCAAACTAAAGTTAATTAAACGAGGAACGCATTTAATAGAACATTATGTGATAACTGGTGCAACAATGAACCATGGAACAACCAGGAGAACATGCTAAGTCCGCCGAGGAAATCGTCACTGTTCATGCTGGCAAGTAATACTTGAATCATATGAGCTTGCATAGATAACTCACCAACAAATAGTGGGTTACATTCAAATATATACGTTTCATCCACGGCTGTTCATAAACAAGAAATATGAAATCGGCTGACCGCATCTTATTTGCCTGGAGTCTGGAGATGTATATCCAGTGATTGAACTGAGAACCAAGATAAGAGCAATCGACAAAGAAATACGTTAACGAAACCCCAACTTATCAAGATTTACTTTTAATTAATAAGAAATTCTTCTTTATATACATGAGTGCTGTCACATTCCTCCAGCGTTTATAAATCAATTACTTTTTCTTTCTTTTCTCGTGAATCAAAACGTATTTTCTATATTTATTTCGCATTTCTAACCACATTTATAGATTAATTAAAAGTGAATAAATGTTATCTTCTTAAATACGATTACCTTCGATACTTCGTTAAAAAATTACATTAATCATGTTGAATTAACGTTCTATTTTTGGATAATATTCAAGTTTATATCTTATTTAGGGGAATATTCGGCTACTACGCTTCGAACGCCGTCTCAATTAATACCGACGGGGTTTATGATAACCTCTTACGTTTGACCATCGGACACATGACTGTTTACAGCCAATAAATGCTTTATTATTATAATCTAATCTGGTAATTTCCTCCAGTTTTGATAGTATAATACACGCGTGATATTTCAGTCCGTCAACATGTTTTCATACGTCCGGCTTTATAAGCGTTATTGACAATGCTGAGCAATGTGCAGATTCCACATTGAAACAACGATTGGACAGAGAAGCTTCCGCGATACAAAAGGCGAGCGGGAACTGGTTAATAATCCTATCGGCACCAGCAAGCGCCCGCCGATTCCGGACTACATGGAAGACAACGACCGGCAACATTAGTGAGCTCCCGCGGTCAACCATAATGTGATTCGGCGGCGTCCTGCTAAACATAGCTTACTGGGAGGCTGCACGCGAGGAGGACAGTACAGGCTCGGCGCGGCGGGGTGCGTTGCATGGCTCGACGACGACGGCCGGCGACCGATTCCCCCCCCCCTCTCCCGCGACCATCACCCGTTCGCCCATCGCCACGGAATCCCCTCGCGCTCTGGCTGTCTGCCTGGCGGTGCGGCGCGGTGGCGGCGAAGTGGCAGCAGCGTCGCGCGCGCCGGCCGCTCAATCAAGAGAGCAGCTGGCGCGCTATTTCTTCGACTTGCGTTACCGTAAGTTAGCTGTTTACAGCGAACTTCAGGAGCCGTCGAGCCCAACGCACCATATTTCATGAAGTTCTCCAAGTACATGGAGCAACCTTGGAAGCTCGGAATAGCTGCTTTACTCATGAAAAGCGAAAAATAGTTTTGTTTACCCAACAGAAGTACCGGAAAGCAGGAACTACCCCTCCCCCCACCTTTAGTCACAATTTAAGTGAAGGGATTTCACGGTATTTACAAAAACTATTAGAGGAACTTCAAACGTTTGAGACACGACTGCAACGCAGTTCGTAGAAGTATGATTCACGTTCATGATCCCATAATGCTATTCATAACATTTTATGTCATGCTTTCTTCCCTTTTCACAAAAATGTTTCACAAATTTTATTTCGATTTAGAGTATAGAGAATGTGAAATCTAATCTCCCTGGTCTCACAGATAAGCGCATAATTTTAAAATGTGACTTTCTTGTCACATTCAAATAGCTTGACATACTTATAATTAAATATAGAATCATCTTACAAAGTATTTTGTGTTAAAAATCTTCCACAGAGTTGCGGATATCGTTTTAAAAAATGGTTTATTTAATTGAATCATATAATTTTTTGTACCATTTTAGACATATCTATATCACATACTATATCTAAGTCACGCCTCTTGCACCATAACAATTTTTGATACCGAACGTACATTAGGGTTTTGGGAACACACGTCAATTGGTATGACATAATGCAAAGTATTTGAATAATGTACTATAATTGTATATAATTGAAAAAGGTTGAGTGCCATGTGAAAAAATAATATTGAAACTTAAGTACTGAAACTTGGAGTAAATTGAAATACATTTCTCAGCTTTACGAAGAAATATAGGTTTTTCTGGCAGCAATGAATACTTACAAATTCTTTGTTTTCTTTTTAATTTAATAGCATACGTTTTGAAGTTGTTATTATAAAAACCCGTTCTGTGTTCATGAAAACAATTAATAGTGTATGCCGAACCAACATTTAAGCTGGCATAGTTGAACAAGATTTACTTTAATTAAAGAGGAAAATTAACAATTTTTGCCAAAGTTTCATGAGCAACTATTCAAATTGCAATCACGAATTTTATACTCATCTGTTTTGGTTTCAATATTTTCTCTAAATATTGTGCTTTTTCCGAGACAGAAGAAATCAAATTTACAAAAAAATTCATGAACTTAGAAAAGTATGCGAACGAAACTTGTTATTCCGAAAATCGTGGAGTTGTTTACAGCGATTGAACGAAATCACTTCGTAATATCTTCGACCAAGTGAAAACTACGAGCCTGGAAAGGAACCCGAAAACGATGTTTCGATAACTGTATTCAAGACGTATCAGAAGATAGATTTCTCATGACCGAAACAACATGGACAAATCAGTATCAGATTATCCATTAGGCACAACTAGGTATTGACCTGGAGCCCTCGATTCCAAAGGTCCATAAAAAATTGTAGTGTATATTTATGAGAAATAAATTTTCAAACTTCTTTATCATTGGGAAAACTAAAAGAATAATAATGCATATATGCTTTGTGTTAGTCATAAATCTGTTTTAATCTGTTTGTCATACTATAACTTTTATCTTATATTGGTCTATCTCAGATAATTTTATTACGCTCTTTTCAATCAAGCCGTTCGTACTAGAATCCTTTAGACTTAGATTAATCATATTGCTCTGATTTCTTTCGGGTGTCATTTGTTTGCTATTGGTCAACTAGTAACTTATAAAACTATGAATTACAATGCTTGGAAAAATGTTTGCCGTTGTTTTATTACGTGGGATGTAGTCTTTTAAGTCGATGGATGTCAGCTCAATTTCGGGGGGAAAGGTTCCTAAATGAGTAAATGCCTAGGACCCCAAGTTTCCTTAATCTAGCAACTGGACAAATCGATTGGACTAAAGATGCAGTATTAACATTGCTCCAGCATCAAAATTAGTGATGCGCATTCTAAGAAAGAGACATATACCTCATATTCCTGGAATTTGTTCTTGTTCATGCATATTCTCTCACAATCTTGGTCATGGCTCTCTAAATATTAATCAAGATCAATATATGCATCACTAATCAGAATACTGTGTCTTCGAAGTTATTGTATAAAAAATGAGACACAATTTCTCCAAAACCTTAAGTGAAAGAAGTTTTCAAATAAACCTTTTTGTTTCATGATGAATGTGTTTATAAATTATATTTTACTTCTTTTATAATTTTTGATGTTTTGTCCGTGCAACCAATGCCACTAAAAAAGAAAACATCGCAAGAAATATTTTCTTTCGCAAAAACTTCGTCGTATCGTAACGAAACGGCAAGCTGAAAACTCAATGTTATGTTTTTCGGAATATCGTTCGGAAATAGATTTATCCGATTTTATAATTTTTTATCAAAAGAAAAGTGCAATGTACGAGTTAAAACAAAGAAACTTACATTTTGAAGCTCCGGGTCGCGACAACAAGCACATACGAAATTAACAATGCGCTCATGTAGATACGAAATATGTACGGGATGCCCGGTCGCATTCTTTTCACATTGAGATTCGAGTTTTCCGACACAAATACGTATTGAGATAGCTGTTTTATCGTGTATATCACAACATTCGGATATTTAGGTTTTTCGAGGATTTAATATGCAAAAATCATTCTTTCTTTTTCGAAGAATGATGAATAACTAATGATTTTGAAAACTATCGCCTGCTTGGAGAACTCGTAACACGAGAACAGATGCATCTATCTCAAAAGAGGTTTTTACCTTTTTTGTTGGAACATTAATGAGAAAATGTTTTTCATATAGATATCTTTCTCGGAAACCTGACAGTTTTGCCATAAAACCGCAAAAACCTTAGGGGTAAATTTTGGGGGTGCATGGCTCCGAAAAACTTGGGAGAGTGTTAATAATCTTGATCAATACTGCATTCTTCGCATAATTACCAAGTTTCAAAACATTACGAATTTCCCCCCTATTTTTAGTATTTTCATTGTACCATATGTCTTTTATCGTACATTGGTTACCACCACGAACATTTAAGTTGAGAAAGTAATATCCTAAACCTGTTAATAATAAAAAATCTCCAAATCGATCACCTTCCAACCAATCAGAGAGAAGCATGCTCCCGCTTCCCACTCTTTCCCACTATAAATAGCCCTGAGTCTCCACTAGCCACATCAGTAGTTGGTGGGTCGCCGCTGAGGAAAGGCCTGTTGTGCCCACGAAAACATCGACAGTGAAGATGGCTGCCGCAGTAGCGACTGAAACGTCTGAGAAGGACTCTTTATCTGGACCACGGCTCAATAGTCCAGAAGTTTTTACATATACAATTTTGTAATAATAAGTTTATGGTCGTAAGTCTTTAATTATTTATTTGTTCTAATAAGAGATTGTATTTCCTTGAAACATACAGAGATTATTATAAATGCATTGTATGAAATGAAACATGTGTAGTACAAATATGTATTAATTTGGTTCTTTTGTTTGTATAGTTGCATTTACTGTAATGAGACTAACAAGTCGTAATTACGGTTGTAGTCAGTATTCGCTTCAAAAAAAAACACATATAATTTCACATTGCATCATTTCAGAGTCAGTCAATAAATTCTCTGTGAGAATTAAAAAAACCACTCCTTTTCTAATATTGCATATAAAGCATGGAACAGCGAAAAATAGTATAAAGGGCTCTAATGACCTTGACATTGACGAGCCCTAAAACCCCCCAAAAATGTGTAAAAATTAAATGTAAATAGAAGATAGTTAATAATACTTACGCCAATTCAACATTACTTGAGGGACGACAAAGATTCTATGTTCTCAATTTCATAGTAGTTTGATAGATGTGACATTTTATGATTTAGATGTAACATTTTTCACGGATTGTTGCACCAAGTTCATGTAAAATGCGTTTGAAAATTCCAATGGAGTTTTCATAAGATAATTACTCGATTCGGAATAGACGACAATTTACAAGACAAAAAAATCTGCAAAATTTTACTCATAAACCTAAGAGTGAATTGGAATTCGTTGTAACATTTAATGGAAAATAATTTCTCCGCGAACAGTTTATAGCCTGTTATTTCCAAGTTGCTTCTTAAATCGTTGTTAATTTTCAATAAATAATACAAATCCCCGATCAGTACAAATGAGGAAGATGAAATTATCAGAACTCAGAACATTGTAATTTGGTAAATATTGTAATGTATTAAAATATCACAATCCTCAAAACAGTAGATATCGACAGACCGCTAACCTGCAAAATAAGTTTTAATACAAGCATACAGCATAAAGTAAAAGACTGAAGAAGTAATGAAATATAAAAAAAATGTGGATACTTCCCATGACATATCCAAACTCTTCCCAAATCTGAAAATGCCTCTTCCCTTTTTCGAATGTTAAGTATTCTACCAGCTCTGTCTAAAGTACTTGAGAAAATAGTCAATAAGCAAATATCTTAATTTTTATCAAAGAATGAACACAACAATTTTCAGACAAGTTTCCACCAAGGCCAGCACTTCTCAAAGTAAATGAAGACATAAGGAAAGCATTAGATGATAGAAACGTAACAATTCTAACGTTATTTGACTGCAGCAAAGACTTTGACTCGGTTGATCACGATATTTTGATAGTTAAATGTAGAAATATTGGTCTTTCTGAACATACACTTACTTGAACTTCTAGCTATTTATATGAAAGGAAAAGTTGTAAAAAGTGGAAGTAATATTTCCAAATCAAAATGTATTTTCCGTTGAGTTCCCCGAAGTTCTATATTTGGTCCACTGTTGTTTAAAATTTACGCAAATGATATTTATAACGTGCTTTCTTCCTGCCCGCATCACATGTACGCGGAGTATCTACAGATTTGTTTCAGGTAATGTGAGGGAAATAGATGACCTTATAAATAAGACTAATATTTACCTCGGTTTTCTAGTAGATTGGTCAGAGTGTAATGGACTTAGTTTAAATCCATCACAAAGTCTAATCATTGCATCCGCTCATTCCTTAATACATATTAACAAATGCAATCTAACTTCAATAACAATCCAAGATGAATAAGTCGCTCACGTAAGGAATCTCGTGTCACTTTCACTTCTTGACTTTAATGGGATAAACACGTAGCTAACGTAAGAAAATACGCGCTCTTCATGTACTTAATCTTATTAATAAACATCTTCCAACTTCAACCAAAAAAATTATTATATTCTCATTCATATACCCTCATTTTGACTACTGTGTTCTTTTCATGGATATGAGTGCTAGTCTTGCAAAAAACTTCATCTCATTCTGAATTCTTGTATTCGATACATTTACAACTTAAGAAATTTTTTGCCACATTTCAGGCTTCTATCACTCAAATAAGATTTTACCATTACTCAATAGGCGTAAATTACACAGTCTTGTGTTGCTTTGCCAACTACTATGTACTACAAACGTCCCCTCGTATTTATTTCAGCGTTTTAAATTTAAATATGTTTAATGTTATTATGAAAATTTATGAAAAGGATGTTTGATAATTTATAATAATGATATTATAAAAAATGACGTCATAAATTTGTAAGTTTTAATCTTGTACTTTAAAATGAAATGCAATATTCTTCACGATATATTGTAATATCTTGCAATTGGTGTATTTTGCATTTTATTTATTTATCATGTATCACACACGTTGTAGTATATTATTTAATATTTGTTCTCTTAGTAGGACTTTAGGGCTCACCAACGTCTAGGTCATTAGAACCCTTGGTTTTTAATATTTGTTCGGCCTTCAGCCGTTATCCTAATTGAGCTTTTCCTTTTCGGTTTTCCTCAATTGCTTAAGGTTAATACCCGTATGATCTCTAGTTTGTTATTCCAGAGTACAGTAATTATATAGTCGTCCTATTTTTGTGGTATAATTTATGTATGTTCATGAATGTATATATTTATGTATGTATTGTTATTTATGTATGTGTGTATGTATTGTTATATATGTATGTATGTATGTATGATTATTATGTATTTATTGACGGTGGTAAGGCGGAAAAGCACGCCTGACGGCTTGAGCCTAACCACAAAATAAAACAGATTATTATTATTATTATTATTATTATTATTATTATTATTGTTGTTATTGTTGTTTAAAAAGTACATCCACATTTACAACCGTAAAAAATACAACCACACGACAATTATAAATTCCTTACAGGAAACTGTATCTGTGTGGAAAACAAATTATCATGGGAAAACCAAATAGGACATTTACATAGCAAATTAAGATCATCAATTAAGATTTTTTACTACCTAAACAACATTTGTAACACTGACCTGACGCATAAATTATATTTTGCATTGATTCAATCTAGATTAATGTATGCTATCAACTGTTGGGGAAGTACGTATGAAAAATCTAATTAAGTTGTTAAAAACAACACAAAATCAGTATGTTCCTATTATTTTATATTAAAATAAACGAGTGAGTTCCTTCCCATTGTATGAAAAATTAAACAATTTGCCCATTGAACATTTGCTCGTATTTAAAGTTTTAAGAATTTTTGTGATTATTTTTAAAGTTATTTAAAATTAAACTAGCATGGAGCAAGTTAAGCGCAATGTTTACAATACACTGAATGCATCACTATGGAACAAAAATGGCGGCAGCGTATATATCTTTATAGATCTCTAGTCATACTGGCTCAGAACCAACGGTTTGGTCACGTGAATTCTGTAATGTGTTACAACTTTATCCTCTCTCACATTGCAACTGGTATTCCGAGAAAATGTTATCCATTATTGGTGTGTGGCAGAATGTCACTATCAGCTCAGTGATGCCAAAAAGTCTGAACTCGTCACAGATGTCATTTCCGATATTTTTTACATGGCAACCCCTTTCCTAATAGTTGGTACAGGAACTGGAGTGGATTTGACGCCATTTTTCACACGACAGATGTTTGACATGAATATTTTGATCTTTGGACAAAGCAGTGCAGAATCGTCGGTGTAGACTACTTGGAAATAATTTAAACAATTTATAGAAATTGCTTTTGTTGAAAAATAACTATTGCAAGTTCTAATAATGAAACGAATGTAAGTTAATGCCCAGTGGTATTACTTAATACAAATATGAATAATGATTACGTCACTCATTGTTACCCAGTACATATAAGAACAAAAAAAAACAATGAACAAAAGAGCACGGACATGAAAGATATCTCATTACACTTCTAGATCCGCAAAATAAAAATAAAACTATCGATTTTAGTAATTTGAACTTTAAAAACATGAGACTTTTATACAACCTTCCAACCCTCATATCACTCTTTTGGGGGTGGATTATCGTAAAAACCTTTCTTTGCGAACATTTTCGATAGTTTTTCGTGTCACACTCTTCCCAACCCTAACCGCTAGGAATGTCGATCACCTCATGAAGTGTGAAAGTTACATTATGTCAATGGAACTACACATAAACCCATTTCCTTCCCTTTCCAAAGGTCGTTAGTGGTGTCATTCTTCCGCGAGGACTGAATTTTGACTTACTCGATATGGGGATTTCACTCTAAACTCGATAACACAGAAAACTGTGGACTCGTCACTGGTATCTGTCATGTTCGATATTTTTTTCATGGCATCCACTACCCAAGGGTTCTGGGGTTTATACGGACTGATAGTGAACTTTGGCATCTTCGGGAATGGCATTACTGATTTCAGCGGCTCCGTAAACTACGATCTCAACATTAAAATCAGTCATTTTCATTTATATCAACATTTCATCCCCTTCTCATCCCCTATTTTAAAAAAGTATATTTCCTCATAACTTAAGAGGTCTTAAGAGCGTGGACTTAAGAGGTATTGAGAGTATGATTCCGCTCTTCTACGTCTTAAAGAACGATATGTTCAGCAATATCGGTCGTTTTATTTTACTTTTTGCTCCCTGTCCCCCGTTCCCATCCCTACCCCATGGATGCTAGGGGTATATTTTATCCAATGAAAACTAATTGTAAACTTATAAAGCATTGGTGAGTGTCCTCATCCATTTCAACGGCATCGGAAACTATGGTTTCGAATCTAATATCGGATTTTTCCATTATTCTTACATTTCACTCTCTTTCCACCCCATCCCTAGGGGTGACAGGGAAATCTTACCACCGTAATGTTTGTTGTGAGGTAATCATCTGCGTATAATATTTGGTTGAAATTGATCCAGGTACGTCAAAGTTACGGTGGTATATATAGATTCCAACCTCTATTTCACCCCTTTAGGGGTGGAATTTCCTAAAATCGTTTCTTAGGAGATGTCTACACTTTAATAAAAGCCTACCTGCCAAATTTCAAGTTTGTAGGCTTTGTAGTTCCTGAGATTTCGTGATTAGTTAGTCAATGGTATTTCGTTTTTATATACTTAGAGTAGTTTTTTTCCCATGGCGCTAAGCGCCGCGTTCATTTCAAATAAGTGAACTGTTTTAAGGCTTCTATATAATTTAATTTTAAGAAATTAGATACTCATTTCTTAAATAAGTCATACATTTACTTTCTAATTACTTGTGATAAAAAATGATTACATTAATCTAAGATTGTAATAACCAGATAACAATGATTTGCAAAAGATGTGTTAAATTTTTGTGAAACTTTCGAGACATGTGCAGTATATATTCCTAGCTTAAGTATCAGGAATGAAAATATTCCATACATCAATCACGAAATTTTCCATTTTTTTATTGATTTATTAAGATAATTTATGTATTTAAGTGGATTTGTCTTGAAAGATGTCCATCTTCATTTTAAACGCCTTTATATAACGTAAAACGTTATATGTAAGACAGTAATTTCCCTAGATAAAAATTCAGTACTGTCAATTCGTTAATTTTACTATCAGAATTGCTTGTAAGTGACAAATACTAAAATAATTCAGGTAGCTGGACGTCAATTAACGGTAAAAGTCATATTTATTGACATAAAAAATTTTAATGTTGAGAAAGAAATAATACTTCATTGTATACACCTCGTCAAAAGTATTTTTTTCCGTGCATTCCGTCACTCTAATTGTAATTCTAGTACTTACAAATACATGACCTCTGATATTTTTGTATTACTTTCAATACCACTCAAAATGCATAAAAATCGAGTTTAGCGGATTAGTTTCAACTCCTCCAATAGTTGTCAAGGTTTCACTGACATTGGTACATTCAACACTACTTTTGTTAAATGTGGCTAAGCTCTTGGCCAATTACAATCGCTATTTATGAAAGAGTTAATACTCCACTCATTTGCAAAGAAAAATAAATGCTTTATTCTGTCAAGCAAAATACTATCAAAAGCACAACATCTAACAGGTCTGGGGAAATATTTCTTGGATTCTTCAGTCTTGTATATCACAATGAATGTTGTTAGTTTGATTTCTTTGAAGTTATTTCTCTTTATACGCGGTGCTTAGGACACGTTGAATTGTTTTGTTAAATTTACCATCTAATATAAACATTTAAAAGTAAATACAAAAAAAAATCTTGAGAGCTTTACCGCAAGTACAACTACATGCACGCAAACGATTCAATAGACCAAAATCTAATATAATGGACAAAACTTAACAACGTTCGCATGTGACCACTACTCATGAACTTCTAGATCATCTCCGAACAAGTTCAATTGATTCTGTTAGAATTAAATAAAAATAATTTAAAAAGAAAATGTAATCCACACAATACTATCTACGGCATCTTCATATGTTTTTCATGTTCTTCGAGTGCCCAACGCCATCTGCATTCATGTTAACTCAAACGACAATGGCTTTTTAGAAATAATTGAAAGAACAAACCATATTCTTAATTTATAAATATCCTCTTTGAAACTCATTTTAGAAGAAAATGAGGAATATTTGCAAAATCAACAAATTTTTACTATTAAAATAATACCCTACATGCCATAGAAAGAACAATTATGAGATTCTTCAATTTTTGTTAGGTCGCACCTGGAAAATCAATTTCGAATGTGAAATTATATTTCTCCGAAAACGTCCTCCTACCGTAAAAATGTTTCAAGTAAAAGTGATAAATTATTTTTGTGAGAGTAACAATAAAACAAATTGCATTTAACAATGGTTATGCTACCAGTTTGATAGATTCCATCATTAAGAGAAAAAAAACAATACACAGAAAACAAATCAAACACTTTCCCCCTTCATGAAGATACCACGACCCCTCGCATTTCTATACCTTACATAGGTAATCTTTCTCTAAAGTTGGCAAATTTATTAAAAAACACGGTCTCTACACTTCCTTCCATGCACTAAGTTCCTGAGAAATATCCTCCCCCGCACAAAAGACCCTACACCCCTCTCGAAATTAAGTGAAGTGTACGCGCTCACTTACGGTGAGTGCAACGCGATGTACGTGGGACAAACTGGACGCAATTTGGATAAAAGACTACAAGAACACATTCACGCTTTCAAACCTCATCGGACATTCGCATTTCGCCACACATCTCATAGAAAAGAATCACACATTCCACAGAGTCAATGATTTCCAAATTTTAGAAATAAAAAATAATTACTGGAAATGACTTGAACTAGAAAACATTCACATTCACTATTCACTTAATTCCAACATTTTCACACTCAATCAACAAATTCCAGACATTTCCTCCCCCTGCTAAAATTAGCCATAAAACAACTGAATCCCGTTACACGGAAAACCCGTGACGTCAATGGAAATTCCTGAAACTTCCCTATATAATCCGACCCTTCATGAGACATGAGTATTGAATAGGATGTCGAGTGAGGAAGGTATTATTTAGGAGAGTATTTTTTTATCGAAATAGTAGTAAATTTAAGATTAGTATTTTTTGTGAAGAATATAATGTTTTAAATAGGTTGATTTTGTAATACATACCGTAGGGGAGGTGCATTAATGGATAGTTTTTTTGGTAAATATGTCATTAATAATGTTGTAAATATTAGGATAATAGAATATTTTGGAGGGGAGATATTATAGCGTGGCGATATGATGATTTATTTTTTGTTTTGAGACGGTTTAATGAGGGTGTGAATTAATACGTCGCGAAAAAAGGGATTTTTTTTGTGTTATACGATGGATGTTTAGGGGTGCGATCGATAACATTCGTGAAGAAAGATATAAGAACGATTACCCACGAAGGTCGAGAATTCAAGGAAGCAATGAGGAGTAAACCTAGAGCAGAAATTAAAAGGAGCGAAACATAGGATAATAGAAAACGAGTTAATTGAAAAACGTGTTTGTGAAACCGACCAGGATCTAGAATTGATTTTTACGATGGGGTGTGTAATTAAGTGATTATCATCGAAATTGGAAAATAAATATTGAAAGGTTGACCCAATTAAATTCAAAGAAATCGAATAATGATGTCTCTCGAATTCGTCATGTCAATTAGGTTGTGATGAGAATGAAATAAGGAGGAAATATTGTGTGAATTATGAAACGGATATTCCGAAAAAAAATTTGTAAAGATAAATATTAATCGTGCACGTAATTATTATGGATTTTATGGAGTTATGAGAGAAAGTGTCGATGAGTTTAGCCGTCGCAGACGAGGAGAAATATGCCGTCCGATTGGCAACTCATATATGCCAAGGGAAGATATTAGGTGCGAAATATAAAAATGTTAAGTGTACGATTCGATGAAGTAAATGCGCAAAGGGAAAATAAGAAGTAAGTGAATTGAGAAAGCACGATTTGACGTCCGAGGATCAGATTCAGAGGAACATAAGTCAGAACGATGTCGAGTAAGTATTGTCAACATTTTAGAACATAAAAAGAGATTTATTTCAATTAGATGAGAAACGATAATCATCCTAGATTAAATAAAACGGTAACGCCGAACATGGTACGATGAAAAAAAAACACTATTGGAATAAAATAGATCGAGATAGAATGTACGCGGGTACAACAAAAGATGTTACGCTAATTAGAGGTTGATAGAACAATAAATCCGACCGAAGTGGTAAAAGAAGATAAGACCAATTAAAAGTGAAATATGAATAGAACGGGTAAAGTCGATTGTAGTTGTTTTTTGTTATTTTGGGGTATTAAAATATATGGAGTGTTAGGAATTGAAGATGGGAGAAATTTAAATAGGATTGTGATGTTTAGTTAGGATAAGAAATTATCATGTTAATGATAGATTGTGTATGGTGTTGAAGTCATAAGGAAAAATCCGGATACGGTACTATTTATTTTGATAATACTTATGGGAGACTAAAGAACAATTCGCGATTATTATTTTTTGTTGAATTTAGTAAAGAAAAAATTGTATATTTTGGGGGTATATGCAAAATCTAAATTTTTTTCTTATAGAAGAGGGGGGTTAGAATTCGTTAGAGGATTTTATACTATTATTTTGAAACATGTGCGTGGAATAATGGCTCAAATAGAACCGAAAACCCTATATGATACTTTTTTTTTTTGTGGGGCTTTAGGGCTCGTCAACATGTATGTAGAGTTTACAAACCCTGTAGTAACTCTGAGACAGGGACATGTGCTAAATAATAAATAAATATTCGTAAATAAATAAATATATTCTAACGACCCGAATTCGTTAGAGGATTTTATGATATTATTTTGAAACATGTGCGGAGAATAATGGCTCAATTAGAACCGAAAACCCTATAGGGTACTAATTTGAATGAGCGCCAAATAGGATCGCGTTCTGTGAGGCATCAGACGCAGATGGAAACTTTGGAAATCCGATTGTGATATTTAGAAAAATGTGAATACACCTTGTGGAGCTAGTGACGCGAAACTTGTCAGAGATAATTGATTGTCGGAATGCACCGTGAGATAAATTTAAATTGGAGTGGGGAGAATTGCTGAGGAGGAGGAAATGCGACAGGTATCGCTCTCAATCTTACGCGGTTCTTCAGAGGAGACAGTTCGGTCTCAATCTTACATGAATCGTCAGAGGGGACGGTCGCAAGGAATATTACGTGGTTCGTCAGAGGGAACGGTCGCTATTAGATCTTGCGCGAATCGTCAGAGAGTACGATTTCAGTTTAATATTTCGAGAAGCATTGTATCGGATGATCCGTGGATCAAAACGAAAGAACGTAAGAACGCGGTTTGAAAGAATCAGATTTTGTGGTCCGTATCGCAATTGAATTTATTAACGAACGGCCGAGATAGACGCAAGTTTGAACGCGTACGAAATATTATTCGAGGGCTCCAAGTGAAGCCATTTATGCGCTGTAAAAGTTTCCGAAATCCGTATTAGACGAAACACGAGAACGGTAGCACGTCGGTGACCGTATTAACTGGCCGCGAACTCGATCGAGGACGAACGAACGCTTGGAGAACAACATCGCGGGCAGTCGGTGGTTTCAAGGTCGCAGTATAAGCCGAGTAGCAGCAGCAGACTTCGCTGGATGGAAAGGGGGGTGTTTCTGGCACGCTGAGTGTGGACACGATTTCGAAGAACGTATTCTGGGTGTGAGTATACGTCTCTGTGAGACGAACATTTAAACGCAGTGATTTCAATGATTAGGGATTTGCATATCTCTGTAATTCAGTGAGAAGCTAGTATCTTGCAAAAGAGAAAGTCTCATTGGAATCGAGCCTGTCGCACTTGTATTAAATTTTGTTTTCCGAGAAGAAAGAAGAAACAAGAAGGTGTTAAAAGAACTATTAAAATTTCTCTGCTGAAAAAGAAGAAAGTAATGCTCATATCGTGCTTGTTTTGACTTTTTTGATAAAGATTTATTGTATAATTTGTAAATGTAAATGCACGGACATATTAAATGAGCTAGATGTAATATAGCGCAACAAATTGCAGGGTATTATTTCTATTGTGTTGGTAGCGAATTTGTGTTCATATACATTTTATGTAATATTTTATGCCAGGAAAATCGCAGAATAAATTGTGGTAATCACATCAGAAGTACCGAATCCTTATTTTTTTTATTTATAATTATCTTAAAGCACGTTTTTGTTAATAAAGGGTGCATTAGAATATATATACATAATGTATGTATTATATATGTGTATAGTTATATATGTATATTTTGTGTCAATACACATAAATACTTGGAAAAAAGGGTCGTTTTCTCGTAGTTTCGGGAGGATTTATCCTCTGTATCCCCTCCATAGGTACACCCCTGTGTCAGACAAAGTCTTGGTTCAATATACAACATAAATAAATCCTAAGAGAAGGTCAAATTCACAAATTATAGAACTATAATATTATTCTGCTATTGTATGGTTCGGGCATTTGTTACCCCTCAAAACCCGTGTGCAATGCAACAAACATTATTGATGTGCCGTGCGGGGTGCCTGGCGCATCAAAATAACAAAATCCGGTCCCAGGACTCATACCCGGCAGCGAGCTGTTATGAGGACTTAAAATATATATTTTATTTTAAATATTTTAGTTATCTTTCATATGTGTTTATTTTCAGTGGAATTGAATTCCTAAAAAGGAAATTTTGTATTATGTCCTTGTTGTATTGCATTGTTCTCAGTAGACCATTTTCTTAGCGATCCGGAAGACACTTCGTCGCGTCGCGTCGCGTCGTGGCGTTGAAAATCGGAATATCCAAGAAAGATCAGAATTCAGCCCGGAAGACTACACTTTCAAAAATACGCATTTTCACTATGCATCAGTTCAATATAAAGCATACTGTTGTAAAGTTCAACAAATTTGTAGTACCTTACAAAGGTCTCGGACACAAGTCCTAGTTTATCGGAACCAGACATTTAAATCCTAAGCCATGGAGACGCTGAGTTTTTCCTCACACTATCGTGTATTGAATACTAAGGTCACAAACAAAAATATAGAAATTAGCTCTGTAGAATCTGGTCGAAATTGTTGTTTCATTTAATAAAATATTGAAACGTCATGTTCTCACTAGTCCTTATTCTATCGAGAGTAAAGCAGCTATATTGAAAAATGCAGAAAAATTGATCTCCGTTTGATATTTATCAAATAATAGGTAAAGAAAAATATACAATGATAAGAGAAATGAATTTCATCGCATACAGGCAAGTAATGTAGTGTACAGCAGTTTAATTATTGTTCCGAAATATTTCTTACATCGTCAGGTATAGAAGGAAGATTACAAAAAGTAAAACATCCATGAAAATACTTCTAAAATAATGAAGAGATGACGTTTATCGCTTTCTCAACCATTCATCTTCTGCTAGGTGAACCGTCTCTATGAACCTTATTAACATATTTTGCCACGCAAAACTTAAGTGTACTCAATCGTTAACTATAAATTAACATTATAAAAATCTCCTGACAAAATGTACTGCTAATCTTTTCTGAATCGTATGCTGAAGTTTAGTTTTATTATTACAATTTTCTGAGCTATTTCCTTGTTGCCATCTAACAATAATTGGAAATAAATGTCTTTTTCATGAACAGGGTAGAAAGCATATTAGAAAACAAACCAATAAAAATTCATCATGAGACATATCCTGAACAAATACTAGCTGAAATTGATAAAAGTCGAAAAGTTTGTTTTATGGTTCCAAAGAAATTTCAACACAAATAACCACTCAATTTACTATGTATTTCGTCAACTCATCACTAACGATTCGTCGACTATTCTCCACCTTGTTCTAGATTTTTCAAACTCCACCTTGTTCTAGATTTTTCAAAACTTTGGCGAGTGATTTAAAGGACATCTCTTGTTAAATTTTGTCAATCCATTAGTTTGTTGTTTAATTATTTTGTGGCTTCTTGAATTTTCAAGTGATCATCCTCGCACAACAACCTGGGTTCTACTGGAGAACATTGATTTCCTGAACTGTATATAGATGTGTATCTATTTATCCAGACTAATTAATATATATCATGTTTTTAACCATTTTCTCTGTCCAACGACGTATGTTACAGTTGTCGATCGATCAAGAAAATTATATGCTACTTGTTTCTCCTTGTCTTTCCATATTAAATAAATCCGGAAGTACTAATTTATCTGTCTAGATATTTAATTACGTGTGTTCCCTAGTTTCTTTGGTGTTGTATTAAAAAAATTCTTATCATTACACACGTTTTGTGAAACAAGGTTTGCCTTTTCACCAGTAAAAGAGGAAAATCTTTTCTCTTGCTTCTGAGAGTGCTTCTGTTCCTAATGTTTCTTTTTCTAAATTCTCGTTCATCATTTAGAGTGAGTCCTAGTGCACCACGAAGTGATTTTTTCGAAATTCGATTTAGATACTTGGAAATGATCATTGAGCAAGTCAGGAAAAAGTCCATCTTCGGAGAAATGTATTTACTTATGCTGCATAAATGATTATAGATAGGAGACAACAATGAGTGGCAATATTCGCCTCGAAAAATTCTAAAAAGATCACAAAGAATTAGTCCACAAAGATTAACTTAAATCACCAAAAAGGTATTCAAAAGAGGCGTGTTAAAATACTTCAATCTTAGAGAGTAATTTAAGTATGAAAAAATAAACTCTCATCAAATATATGGTTGCTTTGTTTTGTGCATTTAATAAAAGTAAAATCTATCTTTAAATCGAAAAATTTGCATGAATAATTTAGAGTTTACAAGTGTGTTTGTGAAATTTCCCCGCAACAACCGCCGTCACCGCCGTCTGTGCCTTGCCTCGGGAGCGACCAAGCAAGGAACATTCGAACGCTGCAGCACCTGGCGAGTGGTGGTGAAGCAAACATTTAATAATTTTCCTAAAATATTGCAACCGAACACCTCAATATTGAAAGACTTTCTAACTGGATTCCGCCATCAAAAATGAGTATATTGACCTCCAAACGATTATTTGAATTATTCGGGAATAATCATTTTCACGTTTTCTTCATGTGACACATATGACATAAATAGAATTACTGAGAAACAGATAGTTGTGATTTTCAACCTTCAGAAACCAACTGACGATTCTTACAGATTTGAAAATTTGCGGCACTTAATGATCAGAATTCTCCTACGACAAAACCTATGAAGGTTAATTGAATTACTTTTAGAATATTTGTGGATGACCCTGCAGTTGGTGAAAATTCATTTGCTTTTTCGGTTATAGCAAGAAATGCACTTAAAATCTATCAATAAAGTCAGGCATATTAATTTTTTAAAGAAACTGTTTTTATTTTAACCAGGTACAACGTAGTAGACGAAGTAGTATTTTGTTCCCTATGGGATGTTGTTTTAAGGTGAGTCTTCTCTCCTCTTACCATTGGGACGTTCCTTTAAGTTGCATGTTCACTGATCTACGTAAACCACAAGATGGTTAGTGACGACATCATCGTTAATTACTTCTTGTCGCGCAGCCGAATACAGATACTTTCACATTATTGAAACTTCTCTTTTGAATTTCTTATAAAATTATAAATTACAATTACATCAAATGATAAATTACAAGATTTGCATTTGAACTTACGCCACCACTGCTGTGATATGGTGAATAGAGAAACTATCTCAAAAAATATTTTAGACTGACTAGTTTTACCTATTCTAAATATTTGAATTCTTTATAATTATTTTAAAAAAGAGTAACATAACAAAAAACACATGTGGAATGCCAAAGAGGGTTGCTAGTTACATAATACAATGAATATTGTATCATATATCTAATTGAGAGTATTTTATAAAAAGATTTTTTATTATCTTTATTGAGGATGTAATTTAGACTTCTTACACCTACTTCACTTCAGGTATTTTGCAAAGTAAATTTCCTTTATCTACTAATTTGGAGATATGAAATAATGGGATATACTATAACGAGACAGTATACTCTTATGTAAATAATGATTGGAGTAATTACACAACCTGCAGATTAAATATAAAACTTTGTAGGCGAGTTTTGAAAACGCAAATAACTGTATTGTCAGAAAAGCAGTTACAAACTGCGTATGACTACGTCGAGGACAATAAACTAACTTACTTTCTGGAAGGAAGCAAGCGATCTCTCTATTTCGATCATCTGCGCCCCAAGACTTGCATACCATAAACTTAAAGAATTATGAGAGCCCGGAAACCTAAGTGGTATGGTATATAGTACATCTCCAAAGTAAAGACGAAGGGTACATCTTGGCGCGCAAATGATATCCATTTTCCGAGGATGAATTTAGAGTGGTAACAATAATGGTAACAGAACGAACTCTGTTCCGTTTCCCTGATATCGTGATCCATTCATTGTTTGCACCTCTGCTCTCAAAACCACATAAACCAATTTTGACGTTTTCTCTTCCACTAGCTAAGGGCAGTGTAAGTCAGAAATTTAGTCTATTTGCCACATATTTTTCAGATATTAATTACACTGAGAGAACCCAGTGGGGCTCAAGGGATCATTTCATTGCCGTATGATCATGCGACATGGCGTTTGAGTATCCGAAAAATCCACTGGTCTTGACAAGGTTTAAAACCGTTAACCAAGAGGCATTCCAAGCACTTCAACATGAGCGCTGGTTTTCGAGGGTTTCCGGCGGGTTTTGTTTGGTGGTTAAGCGTAAGGTTATTCCACATTGAAATACAATTTGTATAAACTTTTTTTACTCATTTTAACTTTTCCTGGACTCTATCTCTTTCGGTAACCCCTGGATTGCAAACAATGACTTTCACATAGAAATTTCTTAAATTGCGGTGAACCTCACCGCCAGGTTGCCGCAATTTAAGAGATTTCTATGTGTTTGTGAACCAGAATTGGAAAATACGACCCAAAACAAAGTACTTCCTAAGGGAGTCGCCACATATGAGGAACATACGAGACCACCTCAGAGGTCTTTGGGTCTCGCAAGGTGATTGTTAATGGAAGACAGGCCCGGTAGGCGAACGGGATGACGCAGTTGGTAAGCGCATGAGCGCGTTAAGCTCAAGGTCCCAAGTTCGAATCTCAGTCCTGTCTCCCATTTTCATTCAACATAACATAATTAACAATGACTTTGTTTTATCAATAACAAAGTTTCCGTACGGATCCAATTTAAGAGTCAAATTCCTTGATAATTAATGTAAGACTCAAGAAACATAAATAATGTTATGTAAAAAACCGGAATTCGGCCATTGAACGAAAAAAACAACCAAAATTAATTTTGGCCGATGTGTTTTTGCCAGACCTAGTTTTGAGCGTTTTCAAAACGACCAAAACTAGTTTTGAAAGGTCGCGTATTGTCAGAACTAGCTTTGAACGTTTTGAAGGACACAACTAGTATTGAGCATTTTCAGATATAATGAAGTTTGTGTACTTTATGCACATATAATTTCTAGAAGGTTATTTTCATGCATGAATCATTTATAAAAGTGATTTCCACTGTGTAATATTTCTAATGCTCGGATTAATGAAACACTTTCATATCTATTATATGATTTTTTACGATTTAACATTAACCTTTTTATGAACTGAACCGGAATACTAATAAACAAATAATATAAGTCTATAAAATAATTTCTTGGCCACCAATTTTTGTCTATTTACGTGTACAACATTGGATGTATGTAAGTATGGCGCACCATAACTCTCGAATGACTGAAGCAATTTCAACAAAACTATATACAGCGATGATTGGCTATCTGGCAACAAACATTACTTGCACCCCCAGGGAGGGGTGAAAAGGGGGTGATTTGTAATAATAATTGGAAACTACCGATATTGGTGATGAACACATTTTTGAGAATGCTGAAGTGAAGAGTATCACTCGCCATGCTGCTTAAGTCTGCGAAGACCCTCTACGAGAGAACATACACCCTTCATGTTGGGGGTGAGAGGGATAAAATATAAAAATAATCGAAAATGACCGCTATTAGTGTTGAGTCTATAATTTTCGGGGCTCAGAAACTAGTAATAACATTCCCGATAACGTTCAACCCAATGATCGACCTTTATAAACCCCAACGGAAGAAGATGCTATTTAAAAATTATGGCAAATGACATATCAGTAACCAGTTCTCAATTTTCAGCATCGGTAAGTTTAACAGTGACATACTGATTTAGTATAAAAAAAAATCAACATCCATGGATAGTAAGACACCCCTAGCTCTCCCTGGGGTTGAAGTGTGAAGGAGATGAAATGTAAAAAATCAGCGAAAACGACCGATATTGGTGTTGGATACATTATCTTCGGGGTCACTGAAATTAATAGTGACATCCCCGCTTCCGCTTAAGTACATTATCAGCCTCTGTACACCCTATGCACCCTACGGAAGGAGATGTCATAAAAATTATCGAAAATAAATAGGTATGAAAAATTCATGATTTTTGGCGTCGCTGAGATGAAAGGTATCACCCCTGATACCGTTTAAGCCTTAAATCATTCACCAAGGGAAATAGCACGCTTCTATTCCTCCTTAAAGGGCATGGAAACGAGATAAAACGAAAAAATAATTAAAAAGGACAGATTTGCATCGAATAAATACTTTGCAGGGTTTCTATGGTGAATAATCTGCCGATACCACGACGTTCAAGTTTAAATCACATGGTACGGTAACCTTCGAGATGAAGGTGCGAAAGGCGAGATGTAAAAATAACGTAAAATTACCTGTATTAGAGTCAAATCCATAGTTTTCGATGTTGTTTACACGGTACATAAAAATAGATATTTTTGAAGTATGAAATAACAATTTGGATACTTTTAGCGCCAAGCATCATAAATACTAAAACAACTTTGAAATTTCTGAAAAAAACCCACAGACTTTAAAATTGTAAGTCATTCCTTTTCCAAGAAGTGCTAAGTGTGTATAGTGGCTGATGGAGGACATTTTCATAAAATCGTATCATTTTGTCATGCAAATTACACATACATATTACATACTTACAAACGGAGCATGTTAAATAAAAACTTGAAATATACTCAGGATTAAAAATTTTCCATAAATACACACATAAAAGCGCGTAATTACAGTTTTTCCTTTTGCCTCTTATACGAAAATAACATTTCATCCATACTATATACTAAGAAGAATTGGCTTCGAGTATAAAAAGTTTCATTTTTTAGAGGACAAAACTAGTTTTGGATGATTTTCTTTTGCCAAAACTAGTTTTGGTCGTTTTTTTCGTCCAATGGCCAAATTCGGGTTTTGTGCGTAACAATAATACCAAGTACGCAGGATGCAAATTTGCGAAAACACACAATATCAAAAATAATTTTTGTATTTTATAAAATGAGATGAAGTTCAAATGTATCTTTTTATTGAATAAACGATTGTTCATTCATGTATGCTGTATTAATATGCAACTGAAAATGTATTTATATCTGTTAAACTCTCAAACATATCGTAAAAACATTAAATGATTTTAGCTTATGTGAATGAACTTCATTTCAATGCTTTCCAGATGCTCAAATAAATAGTCATTTTTTCAGAAACTGCGCTGGAAGAGCTCATAAGTGGATTGTTTAGAACAACCCTCAAATTCTGCATTTCACTGAATTATTCTAAAGATTTCTCGTTGCGTACCGACCGTGGGTTGATGCGTCATGGTATACACTTCCGCAATTCTTCTAAAAGTTAATTTGGGTCTTGGCGATCTTTCAAAGCGAAGGTATAAAAACTTTCAGATGAGCCCGGATATTGCATTCACAGCGAGATCATTCGTGAAACACTCCAGCCCACGCAAAACAAGCACAAATAAACAACCACTTTCATCTACAAATAAACGGAGTATACTTAAATACATAGATTTTCAAAATAAGAATTGAAATAAAACTACAGATATTTTTAAAAAGATAACATCTCTTGTATGCTCAATTCAAGTAAATTCCTTCGTTGCGGAAATCCGTACACTTATCAATATTTATTAGATGATCCAACGCAAAAATCTGAAATGAGAATAATGGGAAACGTCCTAATAACGACAGGCAATTCAAGTGTAATACATTCCTACCCTCAATTTTATTAGGTATTACAGTGTAGCTATTCATGAGTATTTAGAAGATCAAAAATATTTTTAGAGATTGTAATACCAGAATTTGAGACTTGCTTATGAAAAAAGTCAACTGTTAAAACTTACTTTTTTTAAATCAATAAACGTCATAGCCATTGGAAAATATTATAAGATAAATAATGGTACCATGTACAATTTTAAGTTTATTTTAAAGACTTAAGAAACTATTAATTTCTTATTTAAGTTATTTTTGATGTGTATTTTGTCTGGAAAGAGAAATTTAATTATTTTACATTTCTGAAATTACCAATATTTAAGAAGTACTAACGTAAGTAGAATGTAATCACAGAAATGTCTGACACTCAAGGTACTTGCGGACACTCAAGGAAAATTGTAAATTATGCTTATACTATTGCAAAAAGCCAAATTTTCATTTGTTACACTATTGCATTGATTACCTGGCTATTATGTAAAAGCACCATAGTTTCTACTATAACATGTTATAGTTTCATATATTTAAAAAAATTTGGCACGCGTAAGATAATTTCGAATTATAAGGTGTTATGACGGACAGACTTGTATGAGCTAGTTAAAACTCAGCAGTTTCAGTGATGGTATATTTATGGCTTAGCTATCTAAAATGTATCCAAAATTAGAAGTAATAATAAAGCTCCTTTGAAAATACTCGTAGTTGTAATACCTATATTTATGTCCGTAATTACCCCTTATTGATTCTAATGAAAAAATACACTGTCCGCAGTTAGCGCCAAAATACATTTGCAACAAGATTTAAGAAATAATTACTGACAATGATAATATTTCTAAGCTCACAACCATAGTAAAAAACTGCTAATAAAAACCTCATTAGGTGATCCAAAATTAGTAATTTAAATACTAGTAGCAACAGATTAAGTAATTAATAGGATAATTGTAACAATTGGATAGAAATCATGTGATGTAAATTTGCGTCAAAACAACTTATGTTTTCATTTTTAAAATATCTGAAATTAATGTTTTGCAACAAATTAGCGATCAAAACAATTTTTGAAATAATTTCGTGCTATAAACCCAAAACTTCACTGTCCGTAAGCACCCGCTGTCCGTATATATCCCCCTCTCTCCAATCAGGAGTTTAGTTTACTTCGCAGAAAAATTTCCGCAGAATTGTTTATTTCGCTTTTATCTATGCGTCACCGGACGTATTGAAAAAGACATATACAATGTCAAAAAAATTTCTTTTTCCAAGGTGTGATGCATAAATCTCGAAACTTTTGCACTCGGCCGCCATTCTTTTGCATGCTCTTGTATATTTCAAACGAGTTCCTGAATATTTTACGCTATTAACTGATACATACAAATTAATTCGTGTTTTCTTCTTTATTATAATTCATTATATTGCGTTATGAAATAATAGGAATAAAAATAAAGAAAATAATTATAAGAATGAAAATAAAAATTTTCAGTGATTCGAATTTGAAGCACTAAAATAAATAAATAAATGACTTTATTAGTGGCGAGACTCAGACCGAAGTCTGCTCTTCCGCCTAACCACAAGTCCCATCTTAAAGGAACAAACATCAGTATGTTCTGAAACTAATTTTTGGAGCAGCTGTCAAGTTTTACAATGCATCTTATTTTATGAAATAAAACGATGAACAATATCATACTTTTCAATGTTTGTAACCCAAGGAATTTTAATCTCATTTTTCTAATACTTTATTTTTTATTATTGAACAGAATTATTATGTTTGTCTTGTAAATCCCTTTCATGTTGGGATTTCGTTTTGAAATCAAAATATGTTAATTTTAGTCGTAAATTTAAAAAAGAAATTGCTACAAACAAATGATAATTATCTTACAGAGCGCAGGAAGTATCTTGTATAATGAAAGGTAATCGTTCACCTAGACGAGTAATTTTAAGAATCCGTGTTTGTGGTATCAACTAAAATACATTTATAAAACAAAAAACCTTTCCCTTTTTTATTTGCTGTTTCCTATATAAAGTAGGTCCAGAATCGGAGATGATAATATATTGTATTTTCTGGGACGTTTTTGCAATCGGAAGTTCTTGCTGAAGCTAACCTCTGTGCATGTAAAGGCAAGGAGAGAAAATTGCAGATCTTATGCATAACAGCATCCAAGCGTATCACCTTTTCAATTCCTCCATCCAAATCATGAGGAAAACCGAAAGAGCAGACTTACTACATCACATACAATTAGAACTTTAAGTAAGTAAATAAAATGTATGGATGTTTGCAGAAAAAACGCATTTAAAAATATGTATTAAAATATTTCAATACAGGGCAGCATATGAAACATACATGAACTATTTGTCATTAAAATTTTATTTATTCACCCTTATTGATTGAAGAATATTTTGATATACCTATGGGTTACTTAAAAACTATGGAATAATTATTCAACCTCTTTTTGTATATTTTTGTATAAGGTAATAAAGAACCAAAATTATAAAAATGATAAATAATAAAGAGCCAAAATTTCTATATTAAATCGTTTAATTTTCATCATAAAAATTCCAGAAAATGTCTTTCAATATATTCGTATCTCACACACACAAAATTATGGATATAATCTTAGCTAACTTAACAGTTTTACACAACAGAAACTGCCTTTTGGGGAATATAATAGTTTTCTTTTATCATCGAATATCTTTGTATAAGAAGTTTAAAAATCTTCAGTTGAATTTTTCCAATCGTTTTTATCTTCCTGTCCTGTTTCCTCGCTTTGAATAATGACATTATCTTACCCAATATTTTGGTACTATAGATTTCTACGTCTCTCTCCTTGAAAGAAATAAAACAAAGAATTTAATACAAAATATTCTACTCAAGGGGAGTGTAAACGCAGGAATCTAGAGTATTTCCTCTTACTTCGGATTTATCTATCTTTCCTTCATGCAACGTAAATATTCTTTTTGTTGAACTCAGTTTAATACTTGTGCCATTTTGTGCAATTCGTCTTCGCAGAGCTTTTCTCTCCTGAGAAGTGACAGTCAATAAAAGAAAAATAAATTTTAAAAAGGATCCTTACACGAGATGAGGTTCCCACGGAAGATGCAATAGAATGGTGTAACGTGTACAGTTTAGAATAATTTTAAGAAGACTAAAATAATCCCAAATGTAAAACGCTACGATCAGACCAGAACCTTCACAATCACATGACCACAAATTGACCGAGACATATTATGAGAGAAATGTACTTCATAATGGTGTTTTCTGAAGGAAATGTGGCTTACAAGGAATATATTTGGTATAAAGAATGAATATATTGGGTCCTAGTTTTGCTTTCCGGTTTTAAATGTAAATAAGATACCCGCGTCCATTTTCTCTAAATGATGTAAAATGTTTTAAATGTTTTCATGGAAAGTTCCAGAAAAGAAATTGCAGGAAAAAATGAGAGAAAAAACTCTGTACTGAACTGAACGCTTACTTTCTTAGAAAAGTCATTTAATTCACTGCCTTCAAACTGACGACAGAGAGGAGCAATTAAGAAATCGCGAAACGCCTCTCGCAAAACTCCGACGTCCAGGCGACTGACTGCGCTGCCTATTCCGAAGCTACATCTGGAACTATTCCGAGCGCGCTTCGCAATCACTATTGACAGAAAAGACGCCAAAAAGTACTCAGCAGTGTCCGCGTTGCGATCGCCTATCGCGCGCTATCGGGGACATGTGCAAGCGAAGAGCTAAGAAATGAAATGAAGATTAATATGAAAAGGAAGATATTGAAATAGTGAGTTGATGTTTGAAATGATGACGTTTGAATAGGTACAAATTTGACTACGCCTAGTTAGTGACAGTGAAAACGCTACGCATTCACTAGTGACTTCCAAAGTTTTATATTTTCTTCCGTGACTTGAATTGAATGCGGTGGTGTTCAGGTGGGGATAATTGTCAAAGTCAGATAATGTAGAACACTAACGTGGAACCTTTAACTGGAAAGACTAGGGAGGTAGAAGTTTATTATTCGGAATTGAAGATGGAGAGGTGGATAAATAAAACAGTGGAAAGAAGGTCCTTATTGTAAAAACATGGCGAAGCAACATTTCATTACTAGAGAAATTTAAACGACATGCCATTCGCAGCATATTCATACCCATGGATGGGTATGACTCCCATCATATAAATGCCAAGTTATGCAAATAGATGACATCCTTTGTTTATGACAAGCTGAAGGGTTCACCGAGGCAGATATTCCCCACTTTCGATATTTTTGTTTTTTATTGTTATTATATTTTTCAGAATAAAATGAAGTCATTACATTTAATCTACATTTAGCTACAAACTGGCGAAGACAAAATACGCTCTAATACTTCGATAAAGAAACTGAAAGAAAATAATTGTTAACATTTTAAATAATTTGATATTAAGTGAGAGAAATCAACAATTTACAAAAAGTGGATACAATTGTCTGAATCAGAATGAACACAAACAAAAAATACAATATTTTTGTGCAATCTTCATGCACCCATCCCTTGCATTTCCTCCACCCCAACAAATTTTTTTAAACCCCACTCTCATTCAAAAATTTGACCACAAATATTTTTTTTCAATAGAATATAGCTCAATTCTTTGTTGTAGTTTTCCTGAAAAGTGTACGTAGTGAAGGGCCACAGATTTGCACCAATTATAGTTATTTGACCGATTCTTCTACAAATAAGATTTTCGAAACAATAAGATTGCTTTCAATTGCTGATAACCCCTATATATAGTCAAAAGTGACTATGTAGATTATTTGCAACACAAGCTCTTGAATAAATTAAGAAAGAACCCGTTTTTAGCACATGCAATATCGTAGCAATCAGTCAAACGCCAGATTATTTTTCTAAGTTTTGCTTAAGTCCGGAAAAATTTCTCATCTTTGAAAAACGAAATTCATTCTTATGACGAAGTAAAAGAAGCTAACTGAAAGTCGCGTATATGGAGTGTCAGGCGTCGCCGCTTCAGCCAGTCCTTCCGCTGAACCTCTCAATCGGTTCCTTCGAAAACTACTTCAAGTTGGAAATCTTGTCCCAATACAAAATCTGCATCGCCCCCCCCCCACCTCATCTGTAGCATTTTCGAGAAATACATTAACAGTCAACGAATAAGAGTACTATTCTGAAAATCTACAAACTGAATACACCGCCTTCTGGAGCTTTACGATTTAACTGCCCTGTGGCCGGGGAAAGGAGTTATAATGTGAGAGACATTCATTTCACATTACATGGCGATATGTGGCGGTATATAGCAATGTCGTTTGGTATGAGGTGGTTAAATTTTATTCAGCATTACGTTCGGAATTCGAGGAATATTGTGTTCTACATTAGAGAGTCAAAAATATTGCTTTCAAATTAAAATTTCCATCGGTTATTCCCCAACACTCAGTGCTGAACTTACGCATTCATTGAATTCTTCGTAAATGTTGATCAGCAAATATTCGGGTTCTGAAAATAAAATTATTTTCAATGTCGAAATCTTCAAAAGTTGACGATCAGAAAGGAGGTAAAACCCGTAAGGGAAATGGAATCAACCAGACTAGGAGCAAGGGCTTTGAAAGTGTCTCTAGCTCTGAGATAGATTTTTTTTCAATAAGGCTGTCTAATTGTTTTTAACTCCCTCAAAAAATTCATTACAATTTGCACTCTTATATTTTGTTTTTCAAAAAATAAAACTTCCTTGAACGGGTATGATTAGATTCAACTGCACAATTCCTTGCGGTATTGTAACTAAAATACAGTTCTGTGATATTTAGATGTCTATTTTACAGACTTCTGAGAACAACAAAAATAATAATAAAAATAATAATAATAACAACCGCTTATTATCTCTGCTACTGGAGTCATCCCCAAGAAACTCCATGAAGGGTTCAGGCTGTTGGAACTGCATCCCAGTACCTACAAGAGGCGCAGAAATATGTGATGCTAGGTACATGCTCTATAGTTCGGAGAGTTTTAGACAGTACTATAAGCCATACATAATGCTATGGTGATATACCCGCGTTATGTATTATTTAACCAGTGAAAACGTAGGTTCAATTAAATNCGGAGAGTTTTAGACAGTACTATAAGCCATACATAATGCTATGGTGATATACCCGCGTTATGTATTATTTAACCAGTGAAAACGTAGGTTCAATTAAATAATAATAATAGTAATAAAGTCCTCAGGAAGCTTGTTGTGACCTGGAGATATTCATAGATTTATCCGACTACCACAACCTCCAGTCGTGCAAGTAGAGGGAAGCAAAATAATAATAATAATAATAACCCGTGGGGGTTTGTCAGATCCTCTATCGGGCGCGGCCCCCTGCGAATGGGGGATGCTCGATCATTTCAGAGGGTAGTGGGGAAATAAAATACCTGCCGTGGAACAAAATCTGACTCCAGTTCTTAGGTGTAACCTCCCTGGGAGCTGTGAATAATTGGGTTCCTGACAATAAAGGAAGAGCCTCGGACGAGCGCTGTCATGGTCAAGGGCAACGCGGGAATAGACAGCTTGACCAATGGACTTCTGATCCTGCTACGAATACGGACACGGAATTAACCCCTGCCTCTTGTGCTTTGCCTCTATCTGGGGCAACCACTAAAGCAGGGAAACCTCGGCAACGCCTCGCATAGACGGAAAAAATGAATACCAACGTGATGCGCTGCTACTTCAAAGCTACACAACTAGATACTATGACAATAGGTTACAGAAAGAAATTTCTTGAGCTGTTCTTACAAATTTATCCAGAGCTAAGCGGTCTGGTCAGTGCTCAGCGGCTAGCGGACCAGAGGAGAGTAATTTATGTTAACAAAAGGATGACAGGATTGCAAATTGGCAAAATTAAAGATGAAGTAGCCAGTGAGCTGGCTGATTGTGTGGCGCAAATTAGAGTAACTGAAGTAAATGTATCCTCATCCCCTTCAGGGAGCACAATTAACAGCCAGTCGATGGACGGTGAGCCCGGTAAACCCTTCAAGTGCCCAAGGAGGCCTTACAGGCACCCAGAACAAGAGGGAAAAGGAAATGAACAGGACCCTATGGTAGTGCATCTAAGGAATGCATTAGAGACCGCCATAGTTGAATACGGGCATATGGAGCCCGCATCCAGACCTTATGTACCAAAGCAGAGTAACTCCAAGAAGTTAGCTAAGACCACAGGAATAATGAATGAGAAGATTCTCCCTGTCTATATCAATCAGGCTAATGACTTTACTGACCTTCACAGCTTAATATACTGCTCTGCAGTGACAATTGTCCGACATATAGGTGGAAAAATAGCTGATAAATCGCAGAGAAATTGGAGGACTAGAACCTCGCCCGCGTGGGAACTCCGCTTAGAGAGGGCGATTGCTTCGTTAAGAGCTGATATAGGAAGGCTGCATCAGTATCTTGCTGGTAGAAGATCTAGAGGGCTTGAACGACATTTGGACCGGATGAAAAAGGAAAGAACAAAGCATACACACAGAGATCCCGAGAACAAATCATACGAGGAAATTCTTGACACGCTGAAGCAAAACCTTTCTGCCAAGTCAAGGAGGCTTAGGAGATATCGGGAGTCATATAAAAGGAGAACGCAAAATAACTTATTTCGCTCGAGCCAGAAAAATTACTACAGGGGTCTTAAAACAACCCGAAATGAGCAGCTCTCCAACCAATCCTCTCCCCAGGAAAAGGAGAGTTTGGAGAAGTTTTGGGGAGGCATATGGTCGGACCCAGTGAAACACAATGGGGAAGCTTTGTGGATCAAGAAAGAGACTGCACGACTACTACAGGTGCCTGACATGTCGTCAGTGACAATTACTAAGGAAGTGATCACAGAAGCAGTAAAGAAAACGCTCAATTGGAAAGCTACTGGCCTAGGCTACATCCACAACTTTTGGCTTAAGAAACTCACCTGTACCCACGAGAAAATGGCATTCTTCTTTAATATGTTCCTCCAAAACCCCGATACTGTACCGAGCTTTCTCACACAGGGGGTTACATACCTGCTCCCTAAGGGAGGTCAAACTGATAACTCTGCTAATTACAGGCCTATCACCTGCCTATGTACAATGTATAAAGTGTCGACCTCTTGTTTGGCTACAGCGATGTACGACCATTTGGCTGAGTATGATGTGCTGGCAGAGGAACAGAAGGGATGCATCAAAGGGTCGCAAGGCTGTAAGGAACAGCTGATAATTGACTCGATGGTATTAGAACAAGCAATTATCAAGGGCAGAAATATATATACAGCCTTCATCGATTACAAAAAGGCTTTTGATTCAGTGTCTCACTCCTGGCTAATACAGATCCTGGATTTCTACAAAATAGACCAGCATATCGTAAGACTCTTACGTTATCTCATGTCCTCGTGGAAAACAGTACTCCAAGTTAATTCTAGTGGAGCCAGTTTTTTTACAAAACCTATCGATGTAAGAAGAGGTATTTTCCAAGGGGACAGCCTAAGCCGCATATAAATACCTAAGACTTCTGCAAGCAAAACGTATTTGTCATAAGGAAATCAAATTACTACTGAGTACTATAAAAGACTATCCGGAATCCTTAAGTCAAAGCTGAATGGGAAGAATACATTTCAAGCGATCAACATCTATGCTGTGCCAGTCCTTACATTTACATTTGGCACTGTTAAATGTACCACAACGGATCTTGACCCAATATCGGGCAAAACAAGGGTTATCGTAACTAAATATCGGGCACACCACCCCAAGGCTGCCATTGAGAGAATATGCATCCCCAGAAGTGCCGGAGGACGTGGGCTTGTTGACATACGCAGGTTACATATGAGACAAATAGCTAACCTGAGAGATTATTTCTTCACAAAGTCGACATCACTGCATGAAGCTGTTCGCCTGCCGGACGACGCGTATAGTCCTCTCAATTTGCGCAACAAAGATGATATTTGCATTTCATCGCAGCAAGAAAACCTGAACCAGCTAGTGACCAGATGGTCAAGCAAGGCACTCCAAGGCCGGCATCCTGCTGAACTCAACCACGACTTTGTCGACAAGGAAGCGTCGAACGAGTGTCTGACAAATGCGGATTAGTTTGTGGAAACAGGATTTCATGCTAGCGATCTCCAAGACCAGGTCGTCGCAACTAACACTACAGGAGGGCTATACTGAAAGAGCAAAATGTTGAAGACATCTGCAGGAAGTGCAAAGAACCCAGAGAGACGATTCAGCATATAACATCTGGCTGTAGAATGCTGGTGCCAACGAGCTACCTCAACCGTCATGATCGAGTAGCCAAAATTGTGCATCAAGCCAAAGGTACCAACTGCATGAGGACCAAACATCCTACTATAGATACGAGCCTGCTGCGGTTATTGAAAACGCCGCTCATCAACTATATTGGAACAGAAGAGTAATAACTGACAAACCAATACCCTGCAACAGGCCGGATATTATTCTGATTGACCGCTCCTCATCTACCACATATCTTATAGACGTGGCCATCCCGAGCTCCCACAACCTGCAGACAACCTGGAACGATAAAATCAAGAAATATGTAGCTCTTGCGGAGGAAATAAAAACAATGTGGCTTCAAAGAGAAGTATATATAGTACCGATCGTCATCTCGGCAACTGGACTAATCCGTAAGAAGCTCAAAAGCAGCCTGGAGAAGATAGATCTATCACCTTTCCTGAACATCAAGCTGCAAAATCCGTCATCCTTAGTACCTGTAACCTGATCAGAGCATTTCTTTTGTTACAATAGTGTTTGAGTTGACTTGTCTTTTAGGACCGTCCACTCAAAGAAATCCAGCAAATGTTGCTGTGAATTACAGAGAAAAATAATAATAATAAAAATACTGAATTGAAGTTTATTTCCAATTATTACAAAGAATTACATAAACAGTTAAACCACAATTTATACAATTTTTTTATAGAACAGTTATTAAAAGTTATATAACATGATATATAAAACATTATCTAAGTTATAATAACAAATTCTAAATACAAACATGAAAATATTGTACTCAATTTCTTAAAAAATTCTTAAAAGTTATTTAAGACATTATTTAAGTTATAATAACAAAATCTAAATACAAACGTCAAAAGTTGTACACACTTTGTTAAAAGTTATAAAACATTATTTAAATTATTTTAACAGTTTTTAAATACAAGCAACTATGCCTTTCCATTGCTTTATTTAGTAAAACAGAATACTCAAGGTATTCTTTTTCTTTTGTATTTATCTTATCTGTCTTGTATTTATTTATTTAGCATTAATTTATTTTGTAACTTTTAGGTAGTAAATTATTATTAATAATAATAATAATAATAATTATGTCGTAAATTTCTAGTACTATGTCGTACATTTTGTATGAATTTTATTACTTATGTATTGTTAGTATAAATATTATTTTCTTGCCTTTATTACAAATGTTGCTACTACTGTAGTACATTTGATTTACATTTTGTTTTATATTTTAAATATAAAAATCTCTCTGTTCTCATGAACTTGCCTGAGAGAGTCATAATTGTTTTGTATTATCTCAGTTGTTCTACTACTTGCTCCGGTTTTCCTTCGGGTAGAGGCGGATTTCTTATACAGGTTCTCTAGTGTTTGTTAAGGGGCGTGTTCATTGTAACAATAATCATGAATTTAGTGTTATTTCAATTCTTATGATTTTTAAACACTATACTCAGAATAATCTCTAGTTCGATAATAATTTTTGCATGTAAAATAAATGTTTCGTGTTAAATTACAAACATATTGACATTTTATTAGTATTATAACTCGCAGCTAGCTTTGTATCTTATCTAGGAATTTTTGCTGAAATTTTTGAATCCGTTTCTGCCTTAGGGCCCTTGATCGGAGTTGAGGGGATGGTCCCTTGCTTGCTTCCGGTGAGTAAATAGTTTTATTGTCCTCCAATTGGTCATACGCAGTTTGTACTGCTTTTTTGACAATAAATTTATTTATTTTACTTATTTATTTACATGAAAAATAAAACTAGCAGAAATACTATATGATCAATTCTTAATACTTCTTTTATTACAACTCAGTATCTTTATGCACTATTTACATGAAAAATAAATCTCGCAGAAATAATATATAATCAATTCTTTACACTTATTTTCTTTACGTTTAACTAGTTAATTTTATTTTTCCTGTTTTTTTGGTATTATACTTCATTTTTTTTAAATTCCACTGAAATATTTACATGGAAAAAAATTATATATTTTTTATTATTTCATATTGTCTAACATCCAAATTTTCAAGTCTTTTTGAAACTTGTATTTTGTCTCTTTTTCAATTATATTACTTGGTAATTTTATTTAATAATTTTGGTAATTTTATCTCTATTTTTCTTTCTCCAAATTGTAATAAAACTAAATAAAAAGGGGGATAAATAGTGTTGTGGCCAACACTCACCTTACGAAAACTTTTAACTGCATCGGCTAACTCGTTTAAACTAATTAAGTAAATGATTTCGTAGATATTTAAATAAGTGAATACCACATACTGGGGTTCCTCAATCCAAGGAAAACGCATAAAATAAATTGACTTAATCTATAATTACACAAATACATTTGAATTTAATTGCTTGCTATACAGCCCCCAAAAAATCACACGTCATTTTCCAAATTACCATAATAACACATCCCTATACAAAATAAACCCTTACTTTAATTTTACATCATCTCCAAAACAAACAAATATCATTTGAATTTCCAAAAGAACAAGATAATTAGTATCGTTCATCTTCTTTTAATGCCAAATTCGTTCAATTAACATTGGTAACAAGAGTTCTGAGCGTGGGCTTTCATTAATGCCCTCGAAGCATATTATCTTCTCGCTTGCAGCTTAAATGTTACAGGTGGACGCAGCCAACCTAGACAATTCCTACTGATAGATGACAAATCAGTTTTGTTTTTGTGGTAGAAGTTTCATGGCCCCGGACGGCATTAGTGCTCGAACATTGGCCCGGTTTACCTCACAGCTGGTCGTTCGCGCTACCGGTTGTCGCCCTGGCGTACTGCGTCAGCGCTCCATTCAGGAATCCAGACCCCTTCTCTGAACTGCAGAGTCTCGACATTCCCACGAACTAAGTTGCGCGTCGCGGGTTCGTTTAGTTTTTCGACCATTTCCGAACGGAAGAAGTTTAATTAACTTCAGTGAGCTTTGTGAGCTTCAAGTTGCCATCTCATGACAACCTGAGCTGAACTAAATGTTGAGACCAAAGGTCAAAAGTTTCGAAGTACACTCGGAAAAATCTTCGAAAACTGCCGTTGGAAAAATGCAATAAGTCTCGAAATGCTCGGAACGAATAACAAGAATCGCTCTCGGAACGAATGTCTCAGAATATTTACGAGAATGAAATTAGGAAGGTTAGCGAGAAAATCTTCTCTAGAAGAATACTCCCCGAAAAATCTTCGAATGTTCACAAGAATTCTGACGAGAGAATGTTCTAAGTTCGTTTCTGTGCTCGTATAAATGAGTTTTTCTCCCACTCTATCCGTCTTTCACTTACTCACGTGATCTACGTTTTCAAAAATCATGGGACTTACTCTTTTAATAATCTCAAAAATCCTCATGGAGTTGCTGTTACAGGTTAATTTTCAACTTGAGAACGCGCGCACGAGGTCAATCCACGAGCTGCATTTCTGAACATTTCCACGCTCAACGGTTTCCTCCTCTCCGATCGTTTTGAGCGATCTCCACCGGACGGTTTTTAACAACAAAGACACTAAATTTATTATACTTTCTAAATTTTCAACGGCCGAACTCGTCCCTTTAAAATTTCCAACTCCCACGGTTCTGCGTCGCCTTGCTAACCGCTCCTAGACCGCTGATCGCTACGCAAACTAAGGGAGTACCCTCTTACACCCACGCAGCTATTGTAGTCCCTTTAACTCATAAAACCTTTCTCTTTCTTCTCGCGTCTCTTCTAGCCGCTGCGTGTTCGAACTTACCAACTCACGTGACCTTTCTTTTTCAAAACATTTAGTAAATTTCCGTTGCTACTAGATTCTTTTCCAACGAACTCTGCTTTCGATGTACGCGTTATTTTCGTCTCCAACCGCTTCTGATCAAAACAAATACGTTGTACACCACTCCCTTCCCCTCGCTTCTTTTCAAATTCGATTCATGGAACAAGAAAGCTCTGCACCCACTCTAATGGCTGAGAGCCTTCCCTTTTCCCTCAAGACTTGGCCTGTAACGGTCACGGAAATCTTCCGCTTACTAATACATTTGAATCACTTAATAACTTTATAAGATTGATTATTAATTGGAAATTAATCAAATCTTACAATATTTACTAAAGTAATAAGGGATTTTGAAATTGTATTTTATCCTTGTATCATGCTCATGTTCTTGTATATCTAGAATATTTTCTTTAAATCTATTATGTGTTAAGAGTTCAAATTCATACACATTTCTTATATTAAGAATTTTTTCATTAGAATATATTTTGTTCATTTTACTTGCTTTTAATCCACCAAAATATTTTAGTGACTTATCCGGTAATTTTTGTAGAATTTTTATACGTGAATTTGATGTCGAACCCCATATGATGATTCTACATCTTAAAATAGATTCAAATAGGGCGTGATACACTATTTTAAATATATTATTAGGCGTAATTTCTTTTATGTTGCATATTCTCCATATACAGGTTCTAAGTTTTTTGTAATGTACACTACTGATAACAAAAAAAGGACACATTTATTTTTCAAAGTCCCACGCTCTGACCAGTTTTGGATCTGTTAGGTTTGCAACGCGCCTCTCTTACTGCTTCCCCTTCGACAGGGAAAGTTTCGTTCGACCAATCGTAGATCTATTTGAAACGGCGCCCATATTTGGAAGACTAATAGTACCGCTGGTAAATCGTAACGAGATAAAATGTTTCATTACACCGCTATTAAAGAAATATTTTGTATTTTTTTATTATACACATTTTGGACTTCTATAACAAAAATATTCTGTATATTCTTGACTTCAATAANTCTCGCAAGGTCTTCATAGGCAATGTAAAAGATTAAGATTAAGTTTCTGTAAAAAATGTATGCGTAATACTGTGATAAAATATAGTTTTTAACAGAATTTGAATATCATTGCAAGATATCGTATGGAATTGGTATAATTCGAATCACAAATTACTTATAAATATTCCTATAATTTCTTATATTTATACAGTGAAGTAAAGAAATCAAATCTCATTGCCTACAAGTGATGTGTATTGTCGAAAGTAATTTCACATAATTTGCGATTCTCTTAAGTTTTTCATATATGTGAAAAGGAATTAAATAAAGCGGAAGCATATGTGGCGTGGCGGAACGATCATCTGGTCACGAAGTAAGGTAAGCTACGAAGTTTAGTGAAAGATGAAAGAAGTGCAACAGAAATATTCGTTTGGGTGGTATAAGTTTTGTTTCAATTGTAACAATGAAATGTAATAGTTGCGAAGAAGATATGCATGCGGGGGATGTATTTTGTTATAGGTGTGAGAGCAATTAGCATTTTGACTGTTCGATTGAGGAGAAAACTTTAAGATCAAAGTCACAGAAAGATGCATGGAGATGTGCAAAATGTAGGAGTTACAAAGCATGTCAAAATAAAGAAGTCAGTGAAACAGAAGAGCCCAAAGAGAAAGTAAAATCAAGATCAAGTTTAGAAGGAAGAACAGCAAGAAGTGACGCAAACATTGAAGCAAAATTTGACCGCATACTATGTGAAATGATGGAAATTAGAAAAATCATCAAGTTTTTGAGTAAAAGATATGACGAAGTATGTGCTGAACTTGCAGAACAGAAAGAAATTATTAGGGGGTTTAGTAGAAAGATAAGAAAAATTGACCATATGGAGACTGAAATAAAGAACTTAGAACAAGAACAATTAAATAGGAACATTGCAATAGTAGAAATGAAAACAGAAAATATCCAGTAAGCCACCGAAAAAACTTTGAGATTGGTGAAAAAATAAGTGGAGAAGATGTAAAAAAGGAATATATTGAGGATATTTACATTGTGAACAAAGTGAATAAGCCAAAAGTAATAGTTAAATTTTCATCTAAAAGTTAAGAAATAAAATTATTGCTAACAGGAAAAAATTATCTCAAAGGAGTACTCATTTTCTGGATGACAGCTTCAGCAAAGAAAATGAGAACTGTTTTGCGAATAAACAGTTAATAAAATATAATGCTAATGTGTTTTGCAAGCCAAAAATAAAGTTAAATTAATTAATTATAAGTATTGCTGGATTAAAGAAGGAAACGTTCTAATCAGAAAAGGGGAAAATAGTACGAAAATTGGGATAACAAATAAAAAAGATTTAGAGCTCATAAATTGAAGTAAATTCTTTAAAGGTAAATCTACCTCTATTAACCTTTATGATGGACCCGGATCTTGACTTTGGTTTAACGGAACTAAGGGACAACAAAATTTTTGAATGTGACTTAAACCTCAAACAAGTTTTTAAATGAAAAATAAAATTATATTAATTTTCTTCATCTAAGCATTAGATCCTTAACAAAGAATTGGGATCAATTTAATTTATATATAGAAAATTTAATACAAGAGTTAGATATAATTATTCTCAGTGAAATAAATGTCAGCGAAGAAAGAATGTTAGAAAAATATGAATTTCAAAACTTTAATATATTTTGCAAATTAAGTAAAGAAAAGAGACGTGGGGGTTTAATTATACATGTTAAAAAGTGTTATAATTTTGTCATCAAAGCCATTAAAGGAATACATTGTGAATTACTAAAAGGGAATTAAGTTTAAGAAAAAATATTATATCTGAAGTATGGGCAATTTATAGACCACCTAACACCAAAATTAGCTATTTTATAGAAGAATAACACAATTTATTAAGTAAAGAAACAATAAAAAATATAATATTAATAGGATATACTAACATTGACACATTGAATAGAAATGAAACTCTCAATTGTTCAAAATATTTAAATATGTTAATTCAAAAAAATTTATATCAATGTATAAATATAATAATAATAATAATAATAATAATAATAATAAGTCAAAACAGATAAATACACTCCCGTAACATTAAGTGATGAGCATAAGACCCTTGACATAGAAGAAGATGTAACCTAGATTACTCGTTGGAAAGAATAGGCCCTGCATTGTAAATGAAGTAAGCCGAGATACTGTCGGCATACATGCGTCGTACAATTGGCTAACCCATGGAGAACTACAACCTGAAACTGAAGGGTTTTTTATCGCCATCAAAATCCAAGTCATCAAGACCAACAATTGCCGTAAGTAAATCTTGAAAGATGGAGTTGAATCGGACTTATGCCGGAGATGCAAAAAGGAAACTGAAACAATACACCATATCAGAGGAGGTTGCCAAGCTACAGCACAATGTGATTACAAATTTAGGCATGATCAAGTGAGAAAAATCATTCATCAGGAATTAGCAATGAAATACAAACTACAGGAAAATAACGTAAACTAATACCAATATGAACCATCCACCATTGTTGAAAATAAAAATTACGAAATTTATTGGGATAGAACCATCATAACAAACAGAAGGTCGGAGCACAATAGACCAGATATAGTAGTCACGAAGAAAAGAAAGAAAGTACTCCTCATAGACATCGCTATCACCAACAAAAATAATCTGGAACTATCATTCAAAAATAAGAATTACAAAGTACATTGACCTTTGCTTCGAAATTAAGAACTTGTGAAAATATGACAGAGTGAGAATAATCCCAATAATACTGTCAAACATGGGAATAGTACCCAAGAACCTGTCCAAATCATTGCAAGAACTGGAACTCAAGCCACAAAACTTCCAACTCATGTAAAAATCAGTTATCCTAAACACATTCCGGATAGTTCGGCGATTCTTATACATGTGATGTTTGGTGATAATTTCTTGATGTTTCTCTCCAAAACAAAATTATCATAAATGCGGTTAAGACGAGTCTCTGACTTCTCCAACAACAAAACACCGACAGAAAGTCGTGAACAAGATGGAAATAATAATAATAATAATTACTTGTATCGCATCTATTATCTTTTCAGCTTCTCTTGGCAGCCTCTTGTTTGTTTCGACCCCGAAACGATTAGGTTTCGAAAGCTTAGAGAGTTTTTTCAGCTTCCGTTGTCCTTTATCCTTATCTTTTCTTGTTCTTATCTTACTTCACCTGGCCGTAGGTATAAAAAGCACCACTTACCCAAATTATAGAGCTAAATATAAGTTCTTATAATTTAATGCCGCTGTCTGGGGATCGCCAGGGCACGTCTGGAGCTGGCGCTGGGCGTGACAGCTTGCGAACCGCTAGTGGTATGTTGGGGAATCGGCACCCTCATACCGGGTCACCCGAAGAAGCTATTGCTAAATCATTTAGCAGCCACTCTCCACCTCCTCAGGCTGCCACTGCAAAACGTGTTTCTCAGCGGCGGAATCCGCTATTATCTGAGATCACGCAAGCAAGCAGAAGTCGTGTGCGCATGACTTGGAACCCTCAAGTCAACGAAATTCTCATTCGCACATACTATAGAGTAACCAAAATTGAGACGGATATGACATTGTATCGAGACAGATTGCACAGAGTATTCTTAATCCATTACCCAGATGTACCTGTTACAGCCCAAAGACTATCAGATCAGGTCAGGGTTATTAAACGAAGAAATCTGATATCATCAGAGAGGCTTGAGCATATTAAAGCAGAGATTATGGAATAACTGCAAGCAGTGGATGTTGCTGGTGCATCAGAAAGCAACCTTCATCTTGGTGCAGGAGACGCTGAGCACGAAGCAAGTATCCATGACACCTCCACTGACCGTGCTGGAATCGTCACTGATCCAGTGTTTGAATCCGAAATTACGTGTGATATCCAGCCTAATCAGGGTGCTCCCCCAGATGAGAAGGATCTGATTCATAAGTTGAGGGATGGATTTGACTTAGCAATGTTGGAATATGGCGGTATAGTTCCTATTCTTCGGCCAATAATACCAAAACAAAGATCTTCAGTAAAGCTTGCAAGGGCTGTGAGTATTATGAATCACCACATCCTGCCCGTTCGGTTGGAGGATGCAGTCCAGTTTGGAGATGTGCACTCAGCAATATATTGTGCAGCTGCTGCGGTTGTACGGCACAATGGGTCAGTCATTCGTAGCCGAGCCCCGGCAAACGATATGAAAAAGGAAAGAGTTTGTCAGCCGCCTAAATGGCAACAAAGAATCGAGCGTCGCATCGAGAACCTGAGGCGTGATATAGCAAGACTCATGGAATTTTCGTGGGGAAATTCTGGCAAGAAGCTTGAAAGGAAAGTGCAGGGAATCAAACAAAGAAGGAAACTTCATTCAAAGCATGATAGGTTAAACTTACAGATTCCTGAATATTTAGATACATTGAAACAAAAGCTCTCAGTCTACAGCGCATGCATCCGCAGATACTCCAAGTTAACGCGAAGAAGGGAAGACAATACCAAATTTAATCAGGACGAGAAAAGATTTGATCGGGACTTGAGGAAGAGGCCGGCACAGGCGAGAAGCACCATGGATGGGTCCCCCACAGCTGATGACATGGAACGTTATTGGGCAGTAATTTGGGCGAAGTCAGTCGGGCATAATGCATCATCACCATGGCTGGAAATTGAAAGACAATCCTATAGAACTGTATCCCCTATGCCTACGATTGAAGTGACACTGGACGAATTGAAGGATGTAGTAAAACGGACCAGCAATTGGAAGAGCCCTGGGACAGATAAAATTCATAACTATTGGTACAAGAAATTCGATTGTACTCATGAACGTCTTCTGACCTGTCTTAACGGCTTTCTGAGGGATCCAAAGTTAATGCCTGTGTTTTTAATGGAGGGTCATACAACCATGGTTCCCAAGAAAGGTGATCCGAATCTCCCTTCAGATTTCAGGCCCATCACCTGCCTTCAGATGTTTTACAAAATATTGACATCCTGGATTTCCCGGCTGATAAGTGCTCATCTCAAGAGAAATAACATCTTGGCAGAAGAACAGAAAGGATGCAGGAGGGGGATGATGGGATGTAAAGAGCAGCTACCGATAGATGCAGTGGTTCTTGAGCAAGCATATAAGAAAAATAGGAATTTATCCTGTATTTATATAGACTACCAAAAGGCGTACGACTCAATCCTCCATTCCTGGCTAATTGAGATCCTCCGAATCTATAAAAGCAACCCAACTTTGATAACTTTTCTTGAGGCAATCATGTCAAAATGAAAAACACGAGTGATGATACCATCAGGACAAGGTGGCGTGAATATTCCTATACGGAGGGAAATTTTTCAGGGCAATTCTCTGAGTCCCTTATGGTTTTACCTCGCCCTGAACCCATTATCACATGTACTACAGCGGGCAAATATGGGCTATGATATCAGGAGTCGCCAGTCATCACACATGCTTACTCACCTATACATGGATGACTTGAAGATCTACGCCTCGTCTCACACCAAGCTGGGGGAGGTCATAGCATTGGTGAATCGGTTCTCCAACGATATCCAAATGAATTTTGGACTGGACAAGTGCCGTACATTGAATATTCAACGGAAAAAAATTGATCTGCATAGATTTGACGTGGCAGAGGAGAGCCAATGCATGAAGGCGACCTTTACAAGAACCTTGGTCTTCAGCAGTCGCAGAGAATGTGCCACAAAAAGATCAAATCCCCCTTGAGGGAAGAATTCAAGGGGAGGCTTGAAGATCTTCTCAAGTCTCAGTTGTAAGCCAAGAACCTAACCAAGTCAATAAACACGTTTGCAGTCCCAGTGTTGACCTATTCTTTCGGTGTTGTTACGTGGACTGACAGTGACCTAGATGAGTTGCAGCGCCTGATCAGGACCAGTATGACTGCGCATCGGAAGCATCATGTGCACTCAAGCGTTCACAGAACTATTCTGCCCCGATCCGACGGAGGTCGAGGACTGACGGACGTAAAGGCGTTATACCATTCACAAGTGGGAAATTTGAGACGATACTTTTTTGAACGGAAGGAGTTGTCACCGTGGCATGCAGCTGTTTGCGATGCTGATGACAGGCTTACTCCCCTCAATTTGGCCCATGCGGCTCTTGAAGACTGTGACCGGTCAGTCTCTGTGGAGGCACGAATAATTGAGTGGAAATCTATGACTTTACATGGGAAGCATCCCCAAGAGCTCAGTTTTACATATGTTAATAAATTGCTGTAATACGATTGGCTCACTCAGGGGGAGCTATACCCAGAAACAGAAGGATTCTTGCTGGCAATTCAAGACCAGATCGTTCATACCAGAAATTATGCAAAGCACATTATTCAGGATGGGTCAGTGGTGGATGACAGGTGCCGCAGATGCCACTCAAAACCGGAAACAATACAGCACATTACAGGTGGGTGTCAAATGCTTGTAAGCACTGACTACTTAATTCGGCACAATCAAGTGGCAAGAATATTGCATCAGGAGCTTGCCCTGAAGCATGGACTGCTAAAGGAAAGAGTGCCATGCTACAAGTACAACCCGGATGCTGTGCCGGAGAATGGAAGATTCCGTTTATTGTTCGACAGGACAGTGCTCACTGACAGATCAGTTGATCGCAATCGGCCTGATATTACGTTGCACTTGAAGCAGGAGCAGTGTGCATTCATTATCGATATTGCAGTGCCCAACACCAATGGTTTGATGTTTACTGTCTGCGAGAAACGGAATAAATATGACCGGCTGAAGGAGGAGTTGGAAAGAGTGTGGCAACTGGAGACTGTTGAGATCATCCATAGTCATGTCATCAACACGGGTTCGTTCCAACTGTATTAGTCAATGGATTGGATGCCCTTAATGTCTCGAGAGATTTCTGCTACCAAATGCAAAAAGCTGTTGTTTTATGTATAACCAGAACAGTGCGTAAATTTCTGCAGTAGTCATCAATAACCGTCTCAATTTCATTAATTTTCCGTGAGAATTTTTTAACATCAAGGAAGTGTGCTTAGCGTAGCCCGTACCTGGCCTTTTTCTACCAGTTTCTTGTTAAAAAAAAGAACTGTGAATTGTAAGATGATAATAATAATAATAATAATAATAATAATAACCAGTGTGATTTGGGACGACCAGCGACTTCTACCGTCAACCCGAATGTGCTACTGGAACGCAAAGCTCCGAACAAGAGAGCACAGAAGTAACTCAAGTTAGTATGCCTCAGCCATTGAAGACTACAGGCTCTAACAATACTTCTGCCAAAACCCGCTTTAAATGGAACCTTACTGATAATTGTGATGTTGTGCGGGCTTATCATATAACTACACATTGTGAACAAAACAAGACCAACCATCACGTTAAAATATACAAAGCCTTCATAAATCTTCATCCTGACTTAAACAAGTTCACTGAACAGAATATTTGTGACAGCTATAGATATATTGTCAGCAAACCAGCTATCACTATTAGAGAACAAAATCAAAATTAAAAGTAACATCTATTTGAACACTTTAAAGCTAGACCTACCCTGAATAGTACTGATACTCAAATTGTTGAACCAAGCCAAATTATACCCAAACCCAAATGCTTGAATTTGATAGGAATAACAGTTCAGAACAAGAAACGAACATACAAATGGGAGAAGACAGCTTGTCTCTAGAATTAAGGACAAGAATAAAAACAGATTCAAACAAAAGAAAACCATTACCCAAGTTATACCCTAACAAGACCACATTCAAAATTTTAGGCATAATTAATGATCATCTTAAATCAGTAACAATAAGTAATTTAGAATCCCTTCAACTTCATGCTTATTGCGCTGCTATGACTGTCCTAAATATTCAAAACAGTCCAAAACTGTCCTAAATATCCTAAACATTAACAAAGGAACAAAACCCGAACGTCGAACCAAAACAGAAAAATCAGTGCCTAAATGGAAAAGAAAAATTGAGAATAAGATTAAACACTTCAAAAGTGACATAGCAAAACTCTCCGTTTGGAAAATAAAGTGATACCAGTGCAAGCAACACCTGAGGGATAGAATCTACCACATCTTAAAAGCACAAGGATTACGAAAAGAGGAACCTGAATTTAATGAAAAATTAGACCTACACATTAACATGCTAAAACAAAAAATTACAGCACTTGGAAAAAGACTAAAACGGTACAATAAATCAAACAAGAGAAAATCCGAAAATAGGAGGTTTGGTCTAAACCAGCAACAATTTTACAACAGTCTATCTGAGACACACTTTCAAGGTAACCCACCAGCTTTAAAGCTTGTTGAAGAATATTGGAATGAATTTTGGGGAAATACCATTAATCATAATCTTCAAGCCGATTGGATAGAAGAAGAATCCCGTAAATGCCCATCAATTATGCAAAAAACCACTGTAACCTCCTGTGATATCAAAATGGTAACGAAGAAATTGAACAACTGGAAAGCGGCTGGTCCGGATGGCATTCAAAATGTCTGGTGGAAGTATTTCGTTACACTCCATATTCCTCCCCTAGACATAATCAATAGCATGTTTCATGACCCCTCAGATGTCCCTTCATTCATTTCCCAAGCAATTAACTATTTGAAACCAAAGAACAAAGAAACTGGTTATCCAAAAAAGCAATAGGACAAACACATGCTTAAATACATTGTACAAAATTATATCTTCAATAGTGGCCCACAAGATATAGCAACACCTTACTTCCGAAAACATTCTTGGCGAGGAGCAGAAAGGATGCCGTAAAGGGACTAAAGGATGCAAGGAACAGTTGGTTATAGATGCAATAATTGGGGGACAAGTGAAGAAAAGGAAAAGAAACCTATCAGTTGCCTGGATTGACTACCAGAAAGCTTACGACTCAGTGCCTCATAGTTGACTTCTCAAAGTTTTAGAAATATATGGGATACATGAGAGCATCATTGAAGTACTGAAGTGCCTAATGAGGTCATGGTGCACAGAGCTTCTGTTAACAAATGGAAACAGTATATTGAAATCTAAACCTATTCGTATCTTGTGAGGCATCTTTCAGGGAGACATGTGGAGCCCTTTATGGTTCTGTTTAGCCATAAACCCCTTATCTAACTTGTTACGTGAAACAGGTCTTGGTTACAAACTCACGGACAAAAGGAAAAGCTTGCACACTGTTAACCATTTGGTGTACATGGACGATCTGAAGCTATATGCAAGTAATGAAACTGAATTGACCAGTCTCTTGAATATCACTACCATGTTCAGTAGAGACATTCAAATGAAATTTGGTATTGAGAAATGTGCTACTTTAAAAGTAATAAATGGAGAGATACAAAATGAGCCAAGTGCCCTCAAATTATTAAAAAGTGATGAACAGTTCAAATATCTAAGCTCAGACAACACCTACAAATACCTAGGGTTCAAACAAACACTGTCACTGAACAACAAGGCCAGTAAACAAGAATTGGAAAAGGTTTTCACATTTCGCCTCCGGAAAATCCTAGAAACAGAACTCATTGCCAAGAACAAAATCAGAGCAATTAATACGTGGTGTATACCAGTCTTTACGTATTCGTTCGGAATAGTGCCATGGTCCCAAACAGATCTAATTAACCTTAACATTCTAGTACGTAAAACTCACAAAATTCAGAATTCATCACCCTCACTCAGCTGTAGAACGACTCTATATCTCTTGGAAAGAAGGTGGAAGAGGTCTCTTAGACCTTCAATCACTCTGCAGTAGACAGATGACTACCATGAAAGAATATTTTCTCTCCAGAGCCGCAACATCACCATTACACAATGCAGTTTGCATATCAAAGGTTTCTCTCCTCTTAATCTGAATGATGACAGTTATTATCCCACTATCACCACAACCGGTGAAAGGATTGAAGGATGGAAGTCAAAAGCTCTCCATGGTAGATTTTCCCATTCTCTCAACAATGCCGACAAGACGCATCGAGGCTTTGGCTCAGAGATGGGTCTCTATTTGGTGAGACTGAAGGCTTTATTCATGCAATTCAAGACCAGGTTGTCGTCACTAAGGATGACAAAAGATATATTGAAAAACTAGACATAAATGATGAATGCAGAATATGTCAACGAACCTCAGAAACAATAGATCACCTAATAACTGGATGTTCAAATCTGGCTAATACAGAATATTTACATCGCCACAACCAAAAACCTCTACTAGAAATCCAAAAATCTCCTTATTACGACTACCGTCCTCCTCCTACCATGGAGAACGAGAGATACAGATTGTACTACGACATCCCTATTCATACTGACAAAACAATTACTGCCAACAAACCCGACATCCTCCTCCATGACTTACAAGAAAAATCTGCATTTATCATTGATGTCACTCACCCAGCAGACCACAACATCAATAAAGCTGAATCAGAAAAAATATCCAAATACACACCTCTGGCTATAGAGTACAAAGAAATAAAGAGACTTAATTCCATAGATATCATTCCTATAGTTATTACAGCAAATGGTTTAGTAAATAAGAATCTTAGAAAATACCTTGAAAAAATAGGACTAAACTCAACTGAAATGATCATTAAAACACAGAAATCAGTTATTTTAGAAACTTGTAGAATAGTGCGCACTGTGTTAAACATAAAAGATAGCACGGCGAGAGGTATGCCGTAATGGCCCCTCACTCATTATGTACCGGATGTATATCTCCGAGAAAATGAATAATAATAATAATAATAATGCCTTTATTACATGGCGAGGCTCGGGCCACATCCCCCGCTCTTCCGCCTAACCACTTAGAACAATAAACAGGAAATGATACACTTAATTTTCTGCAATTAAAATTACATAAATCAAAAAATTGAAATTACAAATACAATAAGGTACAAATATAAAAACTTGAAATTCAATTGAAATACAAACACACACAAAAGTTGTACAACGACAAACAGCAATGTCAATATAGTACTATCATCAACTATCAAAAGTTATGTATATTCTTAATTATATTATGACCTACATTTGTGTAAAAGATTTTTCATAAAAATCAAAACTTTTAAACTACAAGAAAAACTAGATTAGATAAAATAAAAATTAAAACTAAAATAATACATTTTAACTGTAATTTTAAAAGAACTGATATTAAAAGAAAATGTGTCTTAACACAAATCATCAATGATTTCATTTTACATATTCCTTATTTCTTTAATTATTTTATTTTATTTTGTTTTAGTGCATACATTTCTTTCATACATTTCATTGAAGGAAATTTCTCAGATGCTTTTCAATTTTTTTTTAATTACTGTTTTCAATATATGGAGGAATATTATTCCATGATCTTGCTGTGGATACAGTGAAAGATTTATTTAGAAAAATTTTTACGACTTTTTGGGGTGCTGCATAATTTCTGTTGCTGAAATCTAGAAGAATTTAGTATCGTAACGTTATCTGTTAAGTATGAAGGGGAACCGTAATTGATAATTTTGTAGAAAATACAGAGACAATGAAACGCGCTTGTGCTATAATCTGATAATTTTATTAGATTCATAATATCACGAAATATGATCATACTTTTTTACATCATATACGAAACGAATACAGGTATTTTGGACTCTCTGAAGTGTTTCAGTTAATGATTTATTTAAATTATTGTAGATCATATCCCCATAATCCAGATGGGAAAATAGCATAGCTTTTATTAAAGTTTCTTTGTTTTCTTACTGGTAGACATTTTCCCACACATTTGAGCAGAATGCATTGGCATAAATGCATGTATATGTGAATGCATAATGGCATAAACTTTCTGGCATACTTTGCGAACATGAGGTTCCCAGTTTAATAGATCGTCCATAATTACCCTGAGATTTTTGACTTGGGATGATTTTGGTGCTATATTGCTATCAATCACAACATTTGTCATCACATAGATTAAGAAGAAAACGGGACCTAATACAAATCCATGAGGGACGCCTCTTGCAACATTGAAGATTTTTTTATCGTCTACTATTACAATTTTATGTCTATTTTCAAAATATTTCGTTATCCGGAAAAGAGCGAATTCGGAGAACCCTAGCTCAAGCAATTTATGTTTTGAAATTTATAATGTCGATAGTATGATTGTGCATTCTGTCGCTAAGCTGTGGTCAAAACAATAGTCGAGATGCAAATACTTCGGAGGATAATCAATTAAGTGAACCACATTCGATAATCGAAACTGTTTTGAGAAATAGTGAGGAAGAAATACATGTTAATGAGCCACAAAGTGGTTGTACACTGTAAAAAAACTTTCTGTATTCTCACAAACATTCCAACTCTCGGAACTTAATTAACATTCTATCTCTCATTTCATCTCGCTAAATGTCTGAGAATAAATACTCGTTAATACTTAGTTTTCCTTGCGTGTATTTTGAATATGCTAATAAGTCGCTCATATCGCGAAGAAAAATGTGAATTCAATACTTATTTATTATGAAATCAATGAGAATACTATTTTCATTTTAGTTCCACTTGAACTCTCCATGGAAATGTATAGGAAAACGCAACACAAAGGCTCTACTATATCGAACAGAAAGTTGCTTTGAAGTCATAACTACGCGTTCAATCTGAGGGGTAAACGGTTTCCAAGAACATTACCCAAATATTTTGTACTTGTACAGCAGAAATTGCTCGATAATATCTGCAACTACTTCATGAAGACGTTTTTGCAGTTGGATAGCTACGTTACTACGTTGTACATTGATTAACGGTTCTTGAATTGGACCAATGCGGCATCTCATTAGATCTTATTTCTTCTCCAGTACTCCCAATACTTAAAAAATCTTATTGAGTACGTTTTTTTTAAGTAAGTGTTTTTGTAAAAAAAATTCTTAATTTGTCGTTAAAATCAGTTTTGTATCTTATTACTGATTATCTTTAATATATTTTCACGCCGAATGGAATTAATAGATAATACAATCAGAGAGTGAGTGACGTAAAATTTAAATGTTAAAGAGTTATTTTTTCTCATGGAACGTCCATTCCATTCAATCAATTAAAGTGTATAAGAAGCCAAATAAATTTAATAATTTCACTTTTATGAACAAGATAAATTTCATTAACAAAAATATAATTTTCAAGAAGTATGACACCGTGTTCGCTCGAAACTTCCTCGTACAATTCTAAAAGATTATCGTTCATGATACATTAACCGAATATAATAAAACTTAGTCCACTGCAGTGCCAGTTTATTAAGACTGTTAAGAAATAAATTGTTTCACTTTATTATATGCTAACATTCACATCATTCCCTTCCTCCTTATTTCTTCCCCATCGAACCACCATCACACATTAACATGGGTTGTAGGATGATAAAATATGTAGGATAATGTGGGTGAGGGAACGAAAAGAAGAACTTTATTTCCAATGATTCCGAACTTAAGGTCCGTCAGAGCGTCTAGGCTTACGTAGCCCCCAAAAATGTTTCAAATGATAATTTGAACCATTCTCTATCCAGTGGAGATGAATTTTCGTACACTTACAAGGGAAATTTTTGAATTATTTGACTTTAAATTACTATGGCCTTACACGGAGAAACTTTCGCGGGCTTATGTTATTTTGATATCCTGGCAAAAGCACCGACTTGACATAAGGAAAAAACTTACTGAAACGTAGCAAATGGAAATAGGAAGCAATGACATCAAGATTTTCATACCTTACGGGTCATTTACAGGAATAATTCACCTAAAACTGTGGAAAATTCTGTTCTAACGGAAATGGCAGCCGCATGACGCGACTGAAGACAATTCAATCCTTGTCAAAAAAGGAGTCAAACGACGATTAAAATGTATTATCAAGTTTTTAAAATCACAAAATAATTGTCCTCAACCAGTAGTAAAATCCAGTAGAATGAATTATTAATTAATTAGAACTCATTAGGTGAACATTTCCTAGTTTCGTAAATAGTTGGCAACTTGACTTCAGTCAACGCGGATATAATACCTTAAATTGCAAGCAGTCCATCAATATACGACTCGAAATGCGTCCTCTGTGCATACCATGTCAATTGTAAAATTGATCTCCAACCTTTATTGGTATGAATCCGAAATAAGACTCTATAAAAATTATTTATTGTGAGGAACGCTGTCTCTATATTTTTCCTTTTTCCTCGATTCCCCTCTCTCTTTCCTCAGGTACTCAGCGCTCCCAGTAAATTCAGCAAACTTTAACCTATGTTTGATAACTTGTTGGACATTAAACATAATTATCATTTTAGTTGAATACATGACTAAATATAAAAGAAATGTTCTTTTGTTGTTTTGATTGCTTAGCATAACTAAATGCCTAATTTTTGTCGTTTGTGAAGCTTAACGTTAATCGCCGAATTCTTTGTTAAAAATTTCATTTAAATTTATAGTAATTGTAATAACTTACCTACTCTATACACGATTAAGTTTAACTGGCAGAAAGAGTGAAAACTTGTGGTTGCTTCTCTAAGAAAATTTAACCCGACTTTTCTGTAAGGTAAAATTTTTTAAAGACTAAAATTATTATTATTATCTTTATTAAGACTGAAAATAAATAGCCTAATATTGTTATTAAGGTGTTATACATATCCTACATGATTTAAGTATTGGACATGTATTTGATATATTGGATGTATTTGATATAAGTATTACGATTGAATATCAGAAATATATTGAATATTGTCGCGAGTTAGGCATAAAATCACTGTTTTAATGGTACGAGAACTCTAAACCTTTTCAAAAAAATCATCTAAACTAAGTTGTCAGTAAGTTTCTTTCATATGTCACTAACTATAAGACTTAAATCCTTACACTACATCACCAATTTTTTTCGATTGTCCACCATATGGAGAAATTAGTACTGCGCGTGGATAGAAGTTTCTAGATGTCAACGATCATTGAAAATTGTGTTGAAGGTAGGTTTCGTTAATTTCAACGCGTTTTACTACATTTTAAGTAAAATGTCATTTAAACTAATAGTAAATTTTGTTGAGATTTTCAGGGCGATGAAAATAAAATGGACAATACTAAATGCATCAGCATGAAGGAATCATTGACTGAAAAGGTGGACAACTGGAGAAGTCCCTTGGATCCTCATAAACTGTCTCATCTATGGACAGTGACCACCGCCACCACGTTATATCGCCGTAGAAGCTTAATCTGCATAATGACGCGGCGACGTGTGAACCAAAGCAGGCTTTAGCTTCGGAAAATCATATTTGCACTAGTGAGATATTGCCAGGGGTGCGAACGGAAATCTGCTATAATAATGACAGAAATAATATAGGAATCGGAAGAACATCTAGCGAGAGTCACTAGAGCATTTACCTTATACACTTTTGGTACTAAATTTGAGAATAAAGCAGTGATTTGTTATAATTAGTGATCCTAACCAATATTTTAGGACGGTAAATATAAGGCATATTTTACATGCAATCTTCAATCTAGATGTTTATGCTTTGATTTCTTTCCTTAATCAGGTTTTAAACCAAGGCTGTCATCGAACTGGAAATCGAACTCCGGATTATCTGTGCAGAGTTTTATTCGTTACACCATCCGTCCAACTTCCACAATTGTTCATCACTTCCATCGAGACCAGATACCCGGAAACTAGCGACACATTCCCGTCCAAGGGAAAAGGGATCCCAGGGAGCACACGATGCTATGTGCACGTAATTTCACACTTACGATTGTTACTTTCTCACTATTTTCGTGATGTGGCGAGGTTGAAGTTTCCCACCTGACCACATGATATAGGAATTGGAAAGGAGAGTTGTTTTAATGGGCATTGCCGGGGAATCTAAAATTTCGGTTTGAAATAAGTGAGTACTGAAAAATTGCCCAGTTTCGAAACCACTCTCTTTCGTTCAGGAGTACGTAGGCAGCGGATAACACTCCTTTGATCCGTGCAGCAGACGCCGGGTTCGAATTTCAACTTGTCGTACTGGCCTTAGTTAGCGATAGCTTCTCGTCGTGCATGTACACGGAAAAAACGTAATCAAAACTTCATTCATTTTAATTGCACAGTGAAATATATATGATAACCCTTTTTTCCATTGGTTTTTAGACCGTCTTGCGTTACACATTTGTCTTTACATAACTCCTTTATTAATATAACTTGATGTTTTTAATCTTCTTCTGTGCTTCTTTGTCATCGCTTCTGGTGTTATGCCATCGTGTCTGGAGCTTCCGTCCCTGCCTCGAGGAGGCGGACGAGGAGGCATATCTATATCTAGCTTGCCTATACTTTTTAAGTATATATTGTATTCGTCCTATCTGCATCACATAATTTATATTATAACTAAATCATTGTATAATAGAAAATGTTTTCCGTCAATATGTGTCCAATAGTAGTCGTGCGACCCGAGAAGTGGTGGTCTGGTAGTGGATTCAGGGATTCTCCCGCATAGGACACAAAGTGAAAGAGACGTGTCAAATAATATATTCACAGCATAAGGAAATTACTCCTGTTACTACACCATAAAAGAAATTCTAGCAAATGCAAATTTGATTTTCCAACATATTCAAATTAAATTCCAAAATATCCAAAAAGTTTTTGTTGTTGTTGTAGAGGGAGACAAAATATTTTTCAAAATAATATCTGTACTACCGCTGAGTAAAATGTACTAAGTCACGTGAATATCCCTTTGAAGTGAGAAGAAATTTATCTATTAAATATTTGCTGGTGAAACTATCATTGGAAAGTTCGTGGAAATCAAGAACAGAAGATTTATGTGAACTCTTTCTCTGGCTTTCAAAATGATATAGATGGAACCAAAAAATATATCACGATAATTAGGTGTACGTTTATAAAAGACAGAAGCAACTATTAATCCCCTGGTATACAAGTTTTAGTTCATGACGTGCGAGGAAAATATTGGCGTCCAAAAATGTTCGCCGAAATCTCAGCTGGTCTCATTGAACACAAAAGAATCAAGTATCTATTATTGTTGTTAATAACTAGTATTTTCCACTGTTCCTTGCAATGTAATTTACAAGTTTAAAAAAATGAATTCCAGTTTCCTGATTTGTGTGGTACACAACTGTCCATACAAAATATCAGAATGCATTCAGCAGTTGTCAGCGAAGAAAATTATCTCTGGCTCCTGAAGGGTTTTCTCAGACAATGTCCATGAGACATAAAAAGATGTTTCTGATACATTGGTTTTTAGAGATTTTTAAATCAATTATTGAATGGTTATATTTCACTTAGGAGCTATTACAATATATTTTTGGGGATTCACTGGGTCCGTCGAGAGATTCATTTTTATTATCAAATGTTCCCAAAGCTCTTGAATGTTTTTGAGATGGATCGAAAATTAACGAAAAATTCTGAGAAGGGTTTTTTTCAGCCATTTAAATTATTGTGTGATGTCTTAAGTTCAGACCAATTATTTAAGTTTCGGCTCGCCAAAATTTCAACAACTAACGTTCGCTTCACGTATCGTTTGCGTATCTTAAGGGAGTAACGGTTTATTTACGGTAAGGTGTTGCGTTAAGGACATTATAGTGTTTTGTAAATTCTTATTAGATGTGATCTAATCTAGATATCTGTTTTCTATTCTAACCCGAAGGAAGACAACCTTAGTTGCCGAAACGTTGGAAAGTTAGATGTTAATAAAATTGGCCATGAACCAGCAATTGAGGAATTTCTTCTCAAAAATTTATCGGTGAGTTGAATGGAACACCTAATACTTTTGTTTTGCATTCATAGTCGCACATGTCTTATCTCAACAGAAAACTATTAATAAAAGTAACCACTGCAATTTCATTTATTTATCATACAGTTGAAGTTAATTTTTTCTCAATCAATTTTCGATGCATGAAAATAACATTGTGTTATTTATGAAAATGAATCCTAGTAAACTATTCTTACTCGTCGAACAGGTGTTATGAACAATTTCAGTTAACAAGGAAAAGCTTTTGCGATTTGACGAATATTTAATCAGATTTCCTAGTCAACGTATATCACAGACATTACTATTGTTCCTTTTTAGATTTGACAAGAAGATAACAATGGAATAATATAACTTTACGCGAGAAAAAATACTTGAAGAAAAACGACGTTTGTTAACATATTGACGCGGTAACCTAATCAAATACATTATTTTTACAGATGAGAAAAAGAAAAGCAAACCATGAAAGTCACTCACTGACTAGAAAGAACGTTTCAGTTTTCGTCTTCATCAGTCAGGAAGCTACGGACTATGTCTCCAGTACTGATGAAGAGCTGGCGGTTTTCCTGACAGATGAATTGATACATTACAATTTATTTGGATAAATATGATGCTACAATTTATCAAAGTTTAACTAAGTCACAATAGTTCTTCGTTAATTGAAATTGTTCTCATCAAATAATCTCTATGTGACAAACTATGTATATTTCCCCTCGATTATTTTTTATAAATTACACCACCTCGAACGCGTATCAAAAAGTTTATTTCGCCGGAATATTAATTTAACGTTGTGATAAGTGAATTGTTTTAATGTACAATCCGTTATCAGTCAATGGTGATTGTCAACCGCGTTACATCGAATTCGAGTCCTCCTGTTGGATTTCTCCTTTGGAAACTTTACTTTCATTTTTCATATTAATGCGGAGAAACCTCGGGAATTAGGAACCTACGGGACTTAAGAAGTTTTGAACGCATGAAATTTCGAATTACGGAGGTTTTACTTATTTTAAGGTACAAAAATGATCGCCTGTATGAAATGTCAATAGTGAAAGTCGCAGAGGTTGCTTTATGTACAACAGGAGGAGGATACAAAATTTGGTTTCAAAAATACATTAAAAGGGTAAATGGATAATCGAATCCGATATGTTATTTCCTTCAAAATTCTGAGTTTTCGAACTATTAATGTCCTTTCACTGCGGAGTACATGAAGTTGATGCTGGCTTAAAGAAATATTTAGTATCTTTTATATTTAAGTTTGAACTATTTCATCTCTATTTATAAGTGACCTTTTCCTGACTTACCTACTAACTCATCAACGCAGAGAAAAAAAAAGTGAGATTGTTTTAATGTAAATTTTTGTATTTCAAATATCTTTTAAAAAATTACTCAAGTAAATAATAGCTAGAATATAAGTAAATAATCCACCCATGATTATAAATGTAGCCTGACATATGGTTTATATTTTAAGCCAAGAGATCGTAGCTGCAAGTTCCCGGGGTCAAAGGAGCAAATATTTCAAAATTCACGCGCGGGTGCTCGACAAATACACGTAGAAGACAGTCCGTGACTTATTACTTGTTTCTAAAACCATGGAGGTATTTGATGTGGAAATGGTATCTTTCACCGTGAAGCAATTAGTTTTTTAGTTGTTCAATTCAAGTAACAAAATATCTTACAATCGTTAATAATTTCGTGAAAGTATAAATTAAATCGGATGCTTAATTGCTTGACGAAGAAGATAAAAATAAAATTGTGAACTATGTGTTTTTGGCGGCGACGTGGGATACCAACTTGAAGAGCTATTGTAACCACTGGCAGAATTCAGACGACGCGCCATTCATTCATTCAAGTTGGCTGAGCGGACGCACTTCCCTGAACTTCCCTTCGTATTATCTAGGCTTGTTCGTGACCACGTTTCCAAATGAATTATTCCTCCCATGAAATCCATACACTCAGAGTATCTCTTTAGCACACCATTTGAATATGTTTTTCAGGTTTTAAATCGCAGTTGGATAGTTTTAATTGAACTTTTGAATAAAGTGAGTTGCAAAAAAATCAGTTTATTTGGAAGTGATCGTCACATCTAACTTTGTATTTTTCTCGTATCTTTAGATAACATTAAAATATTCGCGTAGTCCAATTCACTAAATATAGTTTCACAAGAATAAAGTTAAAAGAAATTTGATGGAGTTAATTTTTTTAAACTGTTTTTCATCCCAATTTAACTTTCATTCTGGGTTAATTCAATATTTATAATAGATATTACAAAAAAATGTTTATACTGAAATGAGGAGAATGTATTTTCAACAGTATTCACCAGTTAGTTTTTCTCCCTTTGTTAAAATAAAGTTTTTACTGATAATTCAACTATTGTTTCGACAGTTTCACTTTAATGTCTGCAAAATCTACGGAATTTAAAAATATTTTCAAAGTACAAAATTTAATCTGAGCCATGAACACATTTAGAAATAATATCAGAAAAATTCACCCCGATGTTTTCTGATGAACATCCAAGGATAAAATGAGTCAAACAAATATTTTGCAAAAAGGAATATTATTATATCGGTTAACGACTAAGACGAAAGGCCACTGTGAGTTATTTTTTTTGTGAAGATTGCACGAGGATGCTACTCACCCTCCTCGGTGACTCGGCGACGCGCTGCCTGCGACGCTGAGCGTTCGCCTGCAGATGGCGGGGAGTGTCGCCGTCGGCGTCTTCGCACTTTGCGCGGAACTGCGAGGGCTCCGCGACCGCTGTTCGCAGCTGGACGCTTCCCTCGGCCACGGGGACGGAGGAAGCCGTGGATGCGATAGCCGTGCGCTCTGTTAGTGCGCTCCGCAACTGAATGGTTTGAGGCGACGCTGTCTGTGAGCGATGTGGACGGATGCGCTCGCGTGGTTCTCCTCCCACGACACACATTGGAAGGCGGCGTAGACGCGGGATTTCAGAATTGGTTTTACGGGAGGATACATTGACTCGATGATGTGGAAATAAATCGCAGAGACGAATCTTGACCATTGATTTTATTATGGTGATGGACAGTGGCGGATCTATGG
>NNCF01125835.1:61372-190506 GCA_002313205.1 Laupala kohalensis
CCCCCCCCCATTGGACCTGAACTCTGAACTTAAAATTGAAGTTGATAAATGGCATACTTTGTGAAACTGTTACCAAATTAATAATTGTTATTAGTTATAATTCTTATTGTTATTAATAATATAATTGTTATTGTAAATAATAATACCAGATTAATAAAATTAATAATACCGTATTAATAACTTTAATGAATAATTGTTATTAATAATATCAGATTGTTAATTATTCATTAGATGCATTTTATGTAAAGGTAATATTTCTAAAATTGAGTTGTAAAACCTAATTTTTAAACAAAAATGCTCCCCGGTTAGCCCCCCCCCCTTGATTACGGTCTTGATCCGACACTGATGATGGATCTCAGGCAGTGGTGGATCTACAGGTGGAGGGGCTAAGGGGATAACAGCCTCCCCACCACCACCACCACTGGACTTTCAACAGATAAATGCATACTTTGAGAAAGTGTTACCAAACATTTTGCACACCAAATTTACATGTTATAGACAAACGTAATACAAATTTGTAATATAATTTCTACGTATTACACGCAGTGGTTGAAGCGACACGCAACACTGGGCGTGCTTCATGCAGGCTTAACTTTGCAATATGCAAAACTTTGCAATAGCGATGCAGCGCAACCGCATTGCTGACTGCCCAACTCGGTTAGACTCCAATGTTATTAACGCGTTGTGAGGAGGCAGTAGGCAGTTTCTTTCTTTATGGAAACTTATCCTGCTTCACAGAGGATGGGATGATCTTGAGACGTATGAAGTTTGTTTTTTTACATGCTTCTTGATCTACAGACGACATGTGGGTTTCGATTCATTTACGGGATACCGTTTGTCCTTACATAGTTGTGCCGTCTCTAGGTAGGGTGTAAACTGTTTGTTATCTCACTAGTATCACTGGAACTTGGATTAAGAAGACGACATCTTCGGAAGAGTTGTTTTAAAGAATGTATCCTAAAAATTCTCTTAATTGGGATTTTATTTTATTTTATTACTTTCGTATATTTTGGTTGTTTGTTCATTATGTGTACATTAAAGATATATTTTCATGAATTATTTGACTTGTATCTTTATATAATTCTGATTTGGTCAAGAAATCCTTATCCTTCAATATGTTTTTGTCATTTAAATATTAATAAATTTGGTCCCTGTTAATTGTTAATTTTCTATTTGATGAATTGATGTACTTCATTTGTACTTCATTTGATGTACTTCATTTGATGAAGTTGTAAGTTAAAATATGCATACGACGCGTAGGTACGCGAAAACCGGGTTTAAGAAGCAACGAGCATTGGAGCCGCCTGTGGTCATTTATCCCCTGAAGGGGGATGTGACCCAGGTTCACCGGATCAGGCCAGGTGGAGGTTGCTTACGGGCTTGGGAGTCGAGGTGGGTGGTGCAATGGATAGCACACATGCAGCCAGAGCAGGAATCCTGGGTTCGAGTCCCAGTCCGTCTCAATTTTCACATGGCTGTTGACGTTGCAAACTCTGCTCCACGAGTAGATTCTCGGAAGTTGAAAGTAAAAATAGAAGGTTGTTCTTTTTTCTATTCAGATTAGTGCACTCTGTAGATTTTGAATTCAAGGTCAGTCCACGAGTCGGAGTGTGGAAGTGGGGAAACGAATGAAGTCGCCAAACGACTAAATCTTCTAGCTTTTTGTATTGCATTCGTGAATTGGAATTCCTGAAACCTGGTGTGAACTTGATTGCATGACGATGTTGTGTATCTGAGCAAATTGTTGGACTGCCCGATATTCTTTTATTTGACCTCGACGTTGTAATTGACATTATCTCGTCTACTCTCATATTCCAATGAAACTATTTAGAACGACCTTGTAAGTAGACTTAATTTTTTTTAAAGCTCACAACGTTCAATTGGCACTTTCCGTCATCAGATGATTGTGGTACATATACAAACAAATGAATTTTGTATTGGTAAGACAAGTTAAAAACATATACATGAAGACAATCCTATAGAATAATAAATAGTACGAAAGTAAAGCTTCAAAACAGAATATGACAAAAATAATTATAAATTTTAGATTTCATGCCTGAATGTTGATTTCCAATTTCACGTCGCGCCTTTCGGACGATGCATAGCTTGGCATTCTTAGACCGTATTCAGGTATTGAACCGAGTACTGAATTAAGTAAATCATGGAAGGAAAAGCATACGATGTTCGAGAATTTACCAACACTTCACGAGAAAGGATCGGATGGCATTCAGCAATAACAGATAGTTCGCTGCGACAATGGGAGATAAGACAAAATTCTGATGCATCTCGCCATCTCCGGTCGGAACGAGACTAAAATAACATTTGAAAAATAATTAGAATACTTATCAGATTAACGGAAGTAAAATGTAACATAAGTTGATGAAACCGTTAATGGTTAAAGAAATTAACTTAAAAGTTGAAATGATATAAACTGGTTTTTGAGATCGCGAGAAAGAAAGAAAGAAAAAATGACACTATTCCATACTGTTAGGAGCGATTAGACTCGAACATAAAGGGAAACCGAGTCAATACCCAGTTGTTAGATTAAACGAAAGGATCAACAACACATATGCTCATTTTGTGAAAACAAAGAAAATTTATTCCTCTGATGTTTACATCATAAACAACAAATTACAAAATTAATACTACGGAAATAGAATTACTGAACAGAATGTAATTGCAAAAGTTCATATATAATGATGTGGCATGTGGTCTTTACTGCAACATTATATTATGAAGAAAATGGCAACTTAATCTACAAAAACAGTATTTACTTATCTTAGTCATAAGATTGATATATAAATTGGTGGCATGTTCTCTTTACCATCAATTTATATTAATACAAAAAACATGATACACTAAATTTTTCAAAAGCAGAATTACTTGATTTGAATAAATTTGCAAATTGTCTGTTATATTGTCTATATATACTGTTTAGTATTCTTTGACAGGTCCAGTGTAGAGCATCGAATCGAATGGATTTCTGGAGAATAACTTTGTTGCCTTCTTGATTTCTGGTGATGAAATAGTCCATGTTCGCCATTTGGAAATTTCATGTCCAATTACCAGTACACAGAGAGGTTTCATCAAATATCCACAGTGCATGATGTGGAGTGGATCACCATATAGACTTTGTCTTGACTGAAATGGATTAAAATAACATATTAGTCATACATAATACTATATAAAAAATGTACACGAGCCACTATGTGATCGGAGCTACTTTGGTCGGCCAGGAGCTTAGGTCATAGTTGCAAGTCCCCGGTTAGATGGCTGATGAGTCGCTGTTAGAAAGAGTTTATATAGTGAGAATCTATAGCCAGAGGCAGTTGACCCTTTGGGTCGTCCTAATTTTTTCTTGATCATTTTAGTCGCGAGCTCTGCAGTATCCAGACGTTCCTTACTAGCTTCGCTTGTAACACATGCTGCCGACGTTTCGAAAATTTATATTTTCTTCTTCAGGGCTACACACAACAAGATCTACAATTAGCCAATATTCTAATTTTCTAACAATAAGTTAAACACTGAATAGTAAATTTAAAAAACCAAACAAATACATGTATAAATTCGCAATACAACAACTCACTCATCACTCATTTATCACAAAACTTTCTCGCATTCCATCTCGCATACCATAACATAATACCTTTCCATCAGCTTACATAGTGTCTCGCACTCATCGCCAAACCAACTGAGCACCCTTCATGCTTACAAACAACTGTGCATGAGTATACAGATACAAGTTGAAATGTTAAACAAAATGTTAACTTCGTTTATTAACGATTAACAGATTAATGCTTTTCTGCCCAGCTATGATTACAATGCACATAGGTGTTTTAAATGTGACATTACGAGTACATTTTTCTTTCATATTTTAATAGTAAGAAATTCGAGAACTAAAATATTCGAATATCAGAGTTTAATGTTTAGTGTTATATACGAGGAAATAAAATCGTATTTTGAATGTAATGTATCCATTATTCTCTCAACAAGTTTCTAGTGAAATTGGGAACTAAATAAAGATACAGAGGTTGTGCAAAAATTCGAATTTTTTAACTTTTATAGCATGTATTTTTCTTCATGGTTTACTTTTAAGAAAATTTAATATGTCACAGGTTAGAGCTTTGCTAAGAAGTGGAGAAGATGCTGAAGAGGTGCATGTACCAAAACTATGGAACTAGTATAGTTTATTGTTTTTGATGACGANTACTAATATAGTTTATTGTTTTTGATGACGAGGATATTCCGAGGTGGAGTCGATCACATCACTCTATCCTCGATGATATGCCTGTTGGATCTGACCGTGAGGTTAGACAAAGAATAAGTAAATCTAACGAATGTTTTGTACGGTTTTTATAATCAATTATTCTCGACAAAATAAAATTGAATACATTTTAGTTATTTAAGTAAATTGAAAATCCGAATGTGTACCATCAAGTTTATTTCAGATTTGTTAATTTTTGAAAAGTTTCTTAACCAAGTAGTTTCTCCTTCACGATTGAAGTAATTACAAAACACCTCCCTGACTTACTTCTACCGATCCGTTGAGTTCCCACTAGCAGTGCTTCATAATGGTACAAGTGAGACATTAAAATGACAATCTTCGTCGCAATATTCTCGTTTATCTGAATAAATTGAGTAGTTTTTTAAGGAAATTGTGTGAAAAGCAGCACGTGATACTTCTGTGAAACATTCTGGACCGCTTTGCCAATATGTCGAAAATATTTTCCACGATTCTCCTTGCCCTGAACAATCGCGCGTAGGAAATTTCCCTTTCTAATGCATTCCAGTTTGTAGGGCTTCAGTAAATCAACTCTCAGGGCAACAATCCCCTACAATAACGTGCGACAATTCAATCAAATTTCCAGTGCAAGGTTCCTCTTCGGGTATACCCAATTGATTATTTTTCAGTTTTTCAAAAAATGTTGCTTTTTACTCCACCATCTGATACCCTGCATTTTTGCCAATCTTGACATGTTTTCCGTCCACCGCCACTAAGCAGTGGGGAAGCTGCCTCGTATCTTCGAAATCCCGTTTTTTCGAAGATTTTTCTGCACGCCTCTGTTTTGTCATCTGAAACAAAACAATAAACCATTTTTATTCAGTTTGTTGAAGAAAACTATTTCCTCTAGCGTGATCACTGAAGATAGTTCTTCCTCACTGAATAGAAAATTGAAACTGCAGAAAACGTGGAAAGCGGACTAATCTTCTCTGGCATGTATCTGATATAAAATTTCCCAAATATTGCGGTGATATTGAGATTTTAGTTCCTCATAGTTGCACCTAGAAGCCAATAATAGCAAAGTGGCCGTCAGTATCTCATGCGGGTTAATACTCTGCCTCATACTGGTATGTTTTTTGATTAATGGAGTTACGAGTTCGAGTAAATGGAAGTACGTAGATTCATCCATACGTAAATATTTTTGCCTGTGTGAAGGTTCCATAGAAAGTTATTTTATCAAATGGACGTGCGTATAACTATAACTTTTTCGATAACTTCCTCGACTGCATAGATCACATTCTTTTTGTATTATTTTTCTTCAGGAAAATATAAATACCGGTCATCAACAAAAGCTCTTTTTCATTAAGCGCTGAACACATCGCACTGAATAGTACAAAGGCGACTGGCAAGGAATGGCGTGGCGTGGCATGACCGTGCATGTGCCCACATTTCACTATCATTCCATTTGGACGTCATCCAATGGCGTGGCGAGAGTGTATGCCCACCTTAGCACCATACGCTGCAATGTGGTCCTTAAGTTTTTAACTTACCCACAATTACGATTAATTTTGTTTTTCATGTTTTAAACTTAAATTTCATTACGTTTTTAATGATATTAAATATAATTTTTGCCAACAAAATTGAAACCAAAGATTTGTTATTAAGTCTGTAATACCGTGCCTTATTTCTGAATTAAAACTCGTAAGAGGTCTTGTGATCAATTATTTGAAAACGAAGATTCAAATATTTAAGTTGTCTATTTTACATAATTTAGTTTTATTTATGTGTTCCGTGTTAACCATAAAATACTATTTATTTATCTTGGTCTATTTTACCCCTCGGCTGGTCCTTTTTACCCCGTCTACGAAGCATAAAGGTTCATTCCACCCGACTTTCAATATCGATAATATCTGCTGTATAGACACAAGCTAGCCATTCTCAATTTGTACTTCCTATAGATGAACGACAATTACCTACGTCCAATAAAGTGTATTCCTCGTCATTGATTCCCAATTACGTTAATAATAAAACAGATTTGATAAATTTTTTTCTTTACTAAATAATTATCATTACATTATAAGCAAATGTGTAGGAAGTATTTGGATTCTAATTCTTCTACAATATTGTGTTCGTTTCGTTTCTCTAAGAATAACAATAAACGAAGGGTGAGATATATTAAGGCTACTGTACCGATCGGTTTCAAACACTTTGATATTTTCGCAGAATAAGATGACTTCCTGGTTTTAAATTAGCTTAAACATTTTTGGCATTGTACATTGCCACCCAGGGACAAGGCCTATCCACGCATCACTTCGTTGAGGATGAATTCTCTCTCTCTAGAACGTGAAACAATTCCTCATGTTCAATACAAGAATCCAGTCCTCTAAAGGAATTCCATTTGAAGCATGTCATCAATGCTAGTGAAATTAAGTAGTTTGATTAAATATCACATGAGCAAATCTCTAATTAGAGTGATGTCTCCATTGCAGTAAATCTGCATTTTCTAATGGATTTCTACCTTCGTCTTCTGGCTCGCCCTGCGAAGAATTTGCGGCATTATAGGGAAAATAGGTGAAGGGAGTGGCGACCACAACCACAGCAGCTGCGAAACAGTCGCAACAATATTTGCACATTCATTCCTGAAAGAAAATTTAAAGAAATATTACCTGTTCAGCAGAAAGAAGTGAATACAAGATTAAAGGGAGATGATGAAGAAAACATAATCTCAATTCTGTCTTTCTTCTAAGTCTTCCTCTCAAAATGATGTCTGCAAACATTTCTGTATTAGTTATATAACATGCCACAGTATTAAAATATAAAATATGTGAATATTACTTCACTTGGTAAATACTAGTTTCCATAGATTATACGCCCTAAAATTTGATACTGAAGCCACACGAAAGTAAAGAATAACTTTTTCTCTCATTTATTTACATGACGATTCGAAATGCGTTCAACGGAGTTAAAGGGTTTCTCATATTAAAACATATTTACAAGAAAATTCCCCCGGTAAGAAAGCTGCAACACTTGGAGAAGAGAACAACACATGAAACATAGAAGTGTACTGTGAGAAAAAAAGTATAGGAAGCATGAGACAAATAACCAATTCACAATCACGTTTAGGTTAGATTTAGGGCAAACTGTTTTTTTCCTAATGTCATTCAACATTTTCTGTGAATTATTAGACTTGTTCTACACATCTTATTCACAAAAAGTTTATTTCAATAATATCTCATTTTACCATGATATCATCCCATTTCTATTATTTTGAAGTTATCTACATTGTTGAGTGTTACTTTACCTAGAAATAATTAGTTATTTTTCTCTTTTTTAGTAATAGCTTAGATACTAATAGCTTAGTGCTGCAGAACCATTGTAGTGCGTACGTATGTTCTTCAATAAGTTTCTTGGTCTTAACTTTAGTGAGGCAAATGTAACGGGAAGAACCTTCACAAAGAATTTTAATTTCATCAAACTACTTCAGTTTTCGTTCTCTCATTGTAATCATTAATTTTGGTTGAGCCTGACCCTCAAACCAACGTATTAGAAATAAGAGGGATTTAAATTGTTCTTATCTACCGTACCTGTGAACATACTCTAATATTAGCATGATATGCCTTATATATGAAATAATTCATCATGAACCTTTCAATAGGGTAAAATCTATCGTTCTAAAAGTATTTTCGTTCATTGACTGTTCGCTTCATAATTAAAGACAGAGAATTTCATTTAATATATTCGAGAAATAAAATTGTGTATCTTGCCCAATGTTACGAAAATTCACATCTTTACACACGTATATCGAATAATAGATTTGTGTTGAACTTACAAATAAGCAATCATTTACCTGAAAACCAGACTTTCATGTTGTACTGAAGTTACACGTATCTCTCCAACAATTCCGTCACAAATTACGAAAAAAAATATAAAAAATAAATAAATAAAAGAAAATTACTCACAGACAAACTACACAAGAGTTATCACAAGAATTTATTCCGCTGATAACTGCGATAGCTGTAGATCTAGTAATCTGCAGAGATGCTACATGAATGAGCACTATCCAATAGTAAAAAGAATATTTCTCTGTCGGAGGTTGATTTTAAATTCGAATTCATTGTTATTAATTGTTAAATAAATAAATTTACTTTCTTACTGCGCGCGAGCACTTACACCAAAATTTCTGACACCCCCAGGTTGCAAAAGGTTATAAGGTATAATCGTATTATAATATGTAATTTGTAAATAATGTTGTTACGTAATAATTTGTTATTATATTCTGGTTGCAATTTCTATATTTTGCTATTTGCCTATTCTTAATTATATTGTATTGTTACTGCTTTGAACCTATGTTTGGTACTAAGCCGCCATCCTGATTGGGGTTTTGCTGGGTACACCCAATCGCTTAATGTATTACACCGGAATGGTCCCTAGTTTTGCTTCCCAGCTTTAAATGTAAAGACGATCCTCCCAATTTTCATCTTGTATTTTAAATGTAAATGTTTTAAATGGTTAGACAGAAGAGAAGACCTTAAAGTCTGAATTTCGCCAAAATAAAGGCACTTTTTTATTATTTCTGTTGTGCACTTATTTTTTCTCTGTTCGAACAGGTTGTTGGGGCGGACTTATACGCCAAGTTGGAAGTAAAATTTGGTCTTAGTCGAGATTAAGAAATTTCCTTGTTAGGAGACATGTTTGTAATATAACGGATTTCTACATTTCTTGCAGTACATTTCTGGTCAATGGCAATTTTGCAAGATGCCTTTTCAGTGTTTTGCAAATGACTCCACTGGCTGAAATTATGAGGGGAATAATTAATACTTCATTTTGTTTCCAAATCTTTTGAATTTCAGTCTTAAGTGTCTGATATTTTTGAATTTTTGTTTGTTCTGTATTTTTTAAATTGTTAGTGGAAGGAACAGCGTGGCGGAATTTCAAAGAGTGTTTAGAAAAACCGACTAGATTGGGTAGACAAGATCACTTTTTCAAAATTCGTGAAAGGAAACAAAAGAACAGACGTAGGAAAATATCTGTTTTTCAATAGATCAAGCAGGGACTGGAACAATTTTCCTGCGGATGTCGTGGGAGCGCTATCGGGCTCAGCAACCTCACTTAAATTCAAAAATGCTCTAAGAAAAGGGGAGCAGACAAATTAAGAGAATTAGTCAAGTTCGGGAAGAATGGGTACGTTAGTGTAGATGGGAAGCTAGTGGAGTGATAATAGGTAGTGAAGGGAAGTGATACGAGGGAAATAAGTGATTTAGAAAAGGTAGGAAGGGAAATGTGAAGTGAAGTGCGCGAAAGGAGCAAATCGAGAGTTTGGCTCATCAGTGAAATAAAATGTGCAATTTTTTATATCAATTATTTAGATGTTTCAGGGTAAAATGTTTTTTATATTTAATACTTTGATATTAGTTGAATCATATAGTTTAATGGTTTATTTAACAATTTTTGATTTCAGTGCCCTGTGATATGTATTTTTGTATTTTTTGTATTGTATTTCCTTATATACTGCCACCGGGTAAGATCTGCCCAATTGCAGTAAATAAATATTATTATTATTATCAATAATACAACTTTTTCTTTTAGATTTGTCTATTAATTTTGTGTCTGGCTTGTTATGATCTACTGTTCTGTCTGTAATGATTTGTTTATCCCAGTATAAAGTTGCATTTCTATTTTCCAACACAGGTGGTGGATAGAATTTTCAATAGGGGATAACTGTTTCAACCAAGTTAAAGTTTATAGCTAGCTGTTGTTGAATTATTTTGGCCACTTGATTATGTCTGCAGGTATAGTCTAGAGGGGTGAGTACTTGGCAACCCGAAATAACGTGATGGATTGTTTCATTGCAGGTGTCGCATGCGCTACATAATCCATCGACATCCTCACGCAGAATTTCTTTTCTGTGATATCTAGTTGGGATTACTTGATCCTGTATAGCACAAATAAACCCTTCAGTCTCTGCATGAAGTCGGCCGTAAAATTGATTCTTCCTTGGCAACAATGGCATCCCATTATTGTAATATGAATTTATTAGCTTGGGAGAAAATAATTTACAACAGAAATTTGGCAATTGAGTGATACAAATTTGATTTTTTTTAAACCGATTTGTATATACTAGGGTAGCCGGTGAAAATCGTAAGTTAAAATTAATGTTTTTTCCCAAATCGATCGGTATATAATGCTAGAAAATGGCGTTAAAAGAATACATTTAATAGATATTATTATTATGAATAGAGTAAATTATGTGGGAACATCCTAATCCTAATCAAATTTAATGTGCTGTTTGTTTCTTAATGAGTATAAAAACTTTGTCAATTACGACATTTGGACAAAAAGTATAGAATTTTAATTATTTTTTCCAAGAAAGTTGGCCTCCTTAACTGACAGTATCCCAGAATAGAAATTAGTATACTGATCTCTAAAACATCATATATTGCCATTGTTTTAGAATCGAAAAGTTTCACGTTAAGAGTATTTTCTATATACTACAATCATGATGTAAATAAAACCAAACTTTTAAATAAAACAATTCATTCAAAATGTTGATCCTTTTAAGAAGATAATTTCTCGTTTGTTTTGACCCGTAAATGAAGTTGATTCTTGTGTAAACACCAGCTGAGGATACTGTCTTGATGTGATGAACAGATCAAAATATGAACATATCATGTCAATTTATTGTTCGGTATTATTGAATAAAGTACTAAGTTACCTGTTGTAATATACTACATTTTCATTAATTGTTTGAATATATTTATTTCACATTATTTTCTTACGTGAATGTTCTTAATGCAGTACTCCACAGCCAAGGAAGAGACGACTGAGAAGTGACAAAATAATTAGCTAAATAGTTCCTGATAGTGTTATTTGAAGAAAGCGCATTTATTCCTGCATTGTTGTGTAATGTTCAAGCTGTGACATTTTAGTGGATTTTCTCTTTTGTTTTGTCATGTTGTGTACCTTCTCTTTTCGTAACGTAATAATGGGAAACACAAACACTTATATCTATGGCATTTTCTTCTCTGAAGACTGGAGTCAGACGGGATATACTCTAATCGCTTCACCGTATTCTCTGCGTGAGATCATGAGTTTCCTTCGAGTATTGTAAACAAATACAACTCAAATTGACGATACTCTATTATCCGTCGCGTCGCCTCGGAGTTGCTCCACGTGCAGAGGACCTTAATGTTAACTTTCTATGAATAAATATTATAATACTCTTGATATGGACTACTTTTCTTACAATCAGGGACTTGATGTTTGTATTTGGACTCTTCCTCTGACTATTAATAAGGTATCAATGATTCTACACGTCAATTTATGCGCATGATTATTTATATGTTTTTCAGCAAACTGCATACAAAGTGACAGCTTGAGGTGAACGTCCTCACGATTCCAAGATAATATGTTACATACCCATTTGCTAAACATTGAACTACTACTAAGGCTCTATAGAGCTCTACTACTACGTCCGTAAGAATTCTAGTATAGGATATGCATCTGCATTCAAGTAATGCTCGAAAGAAGCAATGATAGGTTTCGTCAGAAGTATCATCAATCGTTATATAAATCGTTTGAAATTTCGGTATTTGTCCAGAAATTCATACAATTTCACGATTTACTTATTTACAACATAGCCGGCGCACGGAACGTACACATGAAGCGTGTTCACTAATTCATTATCATGGAACTTGCAGTTGACAAAAAGATTATAGTTTCAAGAGAATGTCTATATTCAATGAATACTTATATATTCACAGAGTAATCATGCACATGGAGTAAATAATAAGCTTCTCAAAGAACACCAATGATTTAGAGTTTGTGATGGATGAGAATCATATGAATGAGCATTTTACGAACGTTTTGGTTCGTAACAAACATATACATAACAAAATATATTATTACAATAGATTTATAGATTACAATAAAGCAAAAATCAATACAGAATCAGTTCAAATAATGGTAGAGTAAATTAACTCATTGTTGTGGTCGCGCATGAGAAATGCGGTCACTGGTGAAGGAGAAGCTATCTCATCCTGGCGCAAGAGAAATACATAGCTTAAATCTCGCATTTCAGTTCCCCTCGACAAAGTGAAAGCTTTCGTTTTCTTTGTCAGATGCGATGGTGGCGAGGGCAAGAAAGCTATTTGTAGACTTTTTTGTATAGATAATGCATAGTTTCTTTTCTTGAACTGGTATTTTAGTTGCCTAGCCACCAGTGAAATAAAATTAGCGAGTGTTCTGTTGCTACGTGTAAGAACTATTCGCGTAAAATTGAGAAGCTTGGTTTACAAGTGACGTACAATACACTTCCAAAATATCGTCTGAGATGCAAACTGTGGGTGGCTAAATGTAAAAGATTGAATGATATTAACTGTAAATTTGCTCGTATTGGGTAGTGAACATTTTTGTGCGGAATATTATGAAGATGGTTTTTCTAAACCGTTTATTAGGATTACCGCAAATAAGGGATTCTGTCATTCAATCTTTAAATTTGCCACTTCAAAAAACGATAAACAATGATTTGTCTACTTCAAGGATAGAGTGGGTGAATCATAGACAACGCGTATCGCTGCGTTGGAAGGACAGAACAATCTAAGTCCTAAAAACTACGCCTTGAAACAAGTATTCTTCCAGTTGAAGACAGTCATTTTGATACGTCTTGCGAGAATACCTGTTCGAGTTGTATTTTGCGTGAAGAAAATTGCCATTTAAAATTCGCTATTGCTAACTTAAACAGAAAACTAAATTTTTGTGAAAAGATCGAAGTAAATATGTGAAAAAGCTTTCTTCAAACTAATTTTGTAAGATCAGTGCTAAAAAGACAAAAGATATCAAACAAATCGATTTTAGCGACGCGGAAGTCTAATGAAAAGAGGCATGTGACGAATTGGGTTAATACGGTTTTAACACCCACCCAAAAGAAATTTGGTTTCAAATAGTAACATTCCCTAATGTTTGCCCTGAAGTTATTCATTTTATGCCAGAACAAGAACCTTTATAAGAATATGAATATGAATAAAAAAATGTATTCGGGAAGAAATTAAGAATGTTAAAAAAATGGGTTGAAAGCAGTTAGATGTACACTACTTTTGTATCTCTTTTTCATAATATAATCTTCGAAAGAATTTCTCATGTGGTTCCAATCAAATATTAATATCCCAAAATAGGTGAAAAGTATTCCATAAGTTAAATTAGATTCTGCCTCGTTAGCGTAAGTTTTTTTTCGGTATGATCCAGCAGATACGAATATTGCTTTGCCAGTAATTCAACTCTCATTTACAGAAAAAAGCTAAGGTAGACCGTTTAGTACAATAAATACTTTATTTCAGTAGCTATATCTCTTACTTAAAATAAATATACCAAGTGGCTTAAATAAGCAATAATGGAATCATCGTCCACCGGCACCCATTATCTTGATCGCTGTAGACTCTTCCGATACGCTCTGTGACGTCACTCCACGAGTGGCTTTGATCCGATCTTGGGAGCGTCTTGAGACAACCCTTGGCCCTGACCCCTTATGGTGTAATGCGACTATATTACCTCATTACCAAACTTCAGCGCTCCCAGAATATTTTTTTACGAATATCAGTAAAAGCGCAATAGTTCATTACAAATGAAATGTTACATTTAGTCTTTAGTTTGTGCTATTGGAGGAATACCTATCTCAAATTTTCCAACGATTTCTTTTTTCACGTTCCTAACGTCCACGGTCCGGCTGACTCTTTCCTCCGTATTCGTAGTAAATCTATATATTCCTGTTCTCCTGATTTTCCGACATCAGATAACCATACCGACTTTTCTTTCACAAATTTATTCCGCCAGTGGCAAGTACACTTTATTTGACTCATTAAATAGTCCTTGGGAGGTTCCGGATGGTTTTCGCCGCCCATGTCTTTCTCCTGGATTACTGGACACTATTCAACCATCTTGTAGAGCCGCAAGGCTGACCAATGGATTTCATCAACAAAAAAACTCATCAAACACTTGCGATGATTTTGAAGACCCTTTCTGGATGATGTTGATAAATTCTCTTTAAACGATTCTTTACGTAGTATTTCTGAAGGACATACGAAACTTATCATCAATTTTTAGGAGGTTCTTTCTTCTCTTAATTATTACACTTCCTGAATGGTAGGTCACATTATTGATACATTGGCAATATTAGATAAGAATTCGATTATCACTCCTACATGGACAACGTTCCTCAATACCTCTGGCTTCAAGGCGCGATATTTAACCTAGAAACTCCGGATATCTGGAACGCAAATTTTTTATAGGTAAATCTGTATAGGTAATATTAAATGCGCTGTTTTATTTAAGTCAATATTCTATGGACACTCTGATGTAACCTTATGAATAATATACTTTTATTTTTTATAAGAATGAGCTAACTCGTTATTTTGTATTCAGAACTTGAGGTATTTTTTATGGAACCTACCTCCGTGGATTTTTAAATCCCTCAAACTGCACAATCTGCTGTACCCTTCATAACACTCCCACACGATGGATGCAATGCAGATGAAAAAAGACTTTTCAATATCAGTACACTATGAGAGAACTACCTGTGTGTATAAATGTGTCTTTTCTTTCACTCTTACCCGTATTAAATAATTTACGTCACACATATGTTTTATTTTTAAGGCGCGTTAACACTATCCAGCAGTGTTATATAACATTTTCTACATGCAGCAAATTTTATTCGCTATACAACATTTTGCTACATGTAGTATTTGCTGTAACATTTGGTACATAAAGTAAATTTTATATAGCACTTTGCTACATGTAGCAAATTTTATGTAGCAGTTTGCTACATGAAGCAAATTTTAGACAATTCGGGACAATTCTCATTACGTCGTTCAAAGACAATTCTTGACAGCAGCCAGATATTTTTTTAAAAGATTTACCCAAAATTTTAGTTTCAGTAAATGTTTCCCTACACCATGAAAAATAATTGCTTTAAATGACTCGCATAGCTTACCCGCCCTTACAGATTTTTTTTCACACTTATTTTAAACCAATAAACTCAAATGGGTTACTTTCTTTTTAATTTCAGAGGCAATGGAGCAACTTCTAATTACAGCCGTTTTCCGCTTCTTCATTCTCGACATGGAAAATCGATCTGAACAAATCGATTTTCCACGCTTTTCTAAAGCCACTTGAATTACAGTGTCTTTCATCAGATTATTCAAACAAATAACAATTGTTCAAAACGGATTAAATCGCATAAGAAATATGACTTGTGATCTAGCTCGTGTGCATCGAGGGGATTGCTAGGACGAAATTCTGCTTCGCAGACACTGTTTCATAACAATGTGTTTTTGTCTTTTATATAACCCTCATATACATTAAAGTCAAATTGCGTTCGTGAAATGTTTTGCAGCAATAAAATACATCATTTCATTAGCTACAATATTCCCACTGTGCAACCTAACTGAAAAAAAATTAAAAATCTGGAGTGTAACCCATTTAAGTATTATGTACCTCAACAATAGGTCAAAATATTTTTGCAAACATTGTTACATAGTTATAAAGCAATGTATAGTTAACATAGACATTTTATAACTTTTATAAAAACCTTTTTTATAAAAACCTATAAAATCCTATTGCTGCATCTGAAAATTGTAAGTCGCACAATTATGGTGTTCGGAAATCTAAAAGCACATTTTAATGAACACACAAAGAAATCAATTCATTATCTAAAAATTGTATTTTTTGGTACTCGGGCAGTTAGTGAAATCGGAATGAGCTGCCCAGAAAGTCTTCTATTCCTAACGTAATAAAATCATCGAATTCTTAATTTCGGTTTCATTGTCTGCTTCCCTTGTTCGTCATGGAGCCAAAAAGAAAAACACGTTATGCCCAAAACTAAAATTCAGTAGTTGGCCAAAAGATACAACTGAGTTAGGCTTGGAAGATACGATTTGTCAGAACTAATTTCGAACGTTTTCAAAATGACCTGTACTAGTTTTGGACAGTACGCTGTTGCCAAAGCTTGTGTTCGTCCTTTAGAAGTCCAGAACTATCGATGATGATGATGATGATGATGTCATCACAACCAGTGGCAGATCTAGACCGTAGTCAAGAGAAGGGATCTCGGGAGCATTTCTGTTTAAAAATCATGGTTTTACAACACATATTTTATAAATATTATCTCCTAAATAAAATACATCAACTCAACAATTAACAATATTAAATAGTGACTGAATTTATTAATTGTTTAAAGAGGCAAAATATACCTTTAACTGTTAAGTGTTCATGTCCACTGGGTGGGGGGGGGGTATTCTCCCCTTAGCCCCGCCCCATAATTCCTCCATTGATCACAACAATAATGAGGTTTCTCATATATGAAGCATATTTATACTGTATGTACGGTTAAAATGTTTATTTTCGAGTACGAAGTACTACGAAAAAAGTTACGATAGAAAAGGTTCCATTCCTACATTTGCTCCGGGATTTGATTTAAACTCGTGATGCAACTATGCACCCCCTCGGAGAGTCAATCTGCTATTTTATAAATTTTTGTGTTGATAGCTACGTGTATAATTCGCAAGTTGTTAAATATGCAAATATTAAACAAGTTATTAATATAAATAATAAATGAATTTTGTCATTTTGTCCTTATTTATTAATGCAAAAGGCCTTTTCAGTGCTACAAAATTTTGTTTACAAAATATAAATTACGAAATAAATATAATCATTCTAAAAACAATTTACCCCATTCTACTTCAAAAAGATAACATTTTTTAAAATATAAAGTGAAATATGTATGACAAAGTAAAAAGTTGAAATATTCTATAATTAATTTACTCCCTTCGTCTTTAGCAAGTTAATAATTTTTAATATAATATGCAATAGTAACAGGAAATGAGAAAACTGGCATACCTGGGTCCTTTGGCAAACGGTGGCTGAAAGCACCGTTGTCCCATGAAGGGACGGGTTATATAAGGAAGTCTCAGGAATTTCCATTGACGTCACAGATTTTCCGTGTAACTGGCTTCAGTTATTTTATAGCTAATTCTAGCAGGGGGGTGGAAATATCTGGGATTTGATGATTGAGAGTGAGAATGTTGGAATTGAGTAAATTGTGAATGTGGATGTTTTCTAATTTAAGTCTTTTCCAGTAATTATTTTATATTTCTAAAATTTGGAAATCATTGACTTTGTGGAACGTGTGATTGTTTTCTATAAGATGTGTGGCGAAATGCGAAAGTCCGGTGAGGTGTTTGAAAACGTGTTCCTGTAGTCTTGTATCAAATTTGCGTCCAGTTTGTCCCACGTACATCTTATAGAAAACAATCACACGTTCCACAAAGTCTATGATTTCCAAATTTTAGAAATAGAAATTAATTACTGGAAAAGACTTAAATTAAAAAATATTCACATTCACAATTCACTTAATTCCAACATTTTCACACTCAATCATCAAATCCCAGATATTTCTTCCCCCGTGCTAAAATTAGCCATAAAACAGTCAAATACCCGCAGCAGTAATTTTTGAAGATTCACGTGCTTTATTTAAGAAGCACCAGCTTGTTTCATAATAGTTTCAATAGGAGGAAACATTTAAAACTCTTAAAACACCGTGTGAAGAGGTATAGCATGAAAATTGAAGTTCGTAATAGTCATGTCTTTTCGATTTGATCTGAAAATTAACCTTTGTAAATCGAGTATTTTCTTATACCGTACCCAGTTCTCAGAATTAAGTAAACAATTGATTGATATACATTAATATTACGAATGAGATGCAATTACAGAGTTACCCTAAAATTTGACGGGTCACTCTCTTGTATTATCAGAAGAAGAGTGTCTGGAAAAAATTATTTAGCGAGATCATAAAACAATAAACTTTTAAAACAAGTTTCATAAAGAAATGTCAAAAGATATTATTTTTGTGGTTCCCTTGGTGTAATTGGTGAATAGTTTTTGTCATCTTGTTTGATCTTTTCCGAAGAGAAAAGTGCTTCAGTTTTTAACTAGTACTCCCACGACCAAAATATATTCTATCTAATAATGTTGAACCTCATTGTAGGGAAAAACGTGTTTTTCGGGGAAAAAAGATTACTTACAAGCATCAGAAATGGTTTTAAAAGTAGCGCTTTGTACAACACGCGTTTCGCACTGAGGTGACCTTTAGAGCTGTTAATTACTCATTAGTTAGCACAGTTAGAACGTTCACTTGAGTTCTAGAACAGTGTGTTTCATCTGTATGAATTAAATTATAAGAAATATTGATTTTGATTTTGCAATTGGTAGGGAACCATTTTTGTTTTCATTTCAAATTGGTAAAAGTTGCTGTTTTATTACTGTAGTAAAGAAGTTAACATTTTCGAATCAATTCTCACAAACATGCTTCGCTGCAAGAATATTGTTAAATATTTCGAAAAAAATCAAAGACTATAAATGAATCGTTTTAATAGATATTTGAAGTAGTTTACCTTATTTTCAAAAGAAAATGAAATTTTTCGTTAAATCTTTCTCACTAGACGTTGGGGAAGGTGGGTCAGATAGGTAGGCAGATACATAGATGGTTTTGTTTCTTGATTCCATTATCATACGCATACTATCCCGACACATTTATGGTTACAAACAACCTCAAACGTATTGTTATTAAAAACTAAGAAAACTCAATGTTTTAAGTAACACCATTTTGTATTGAGATAGTTCAAACGTAAGAGTAAAATTTGATTTTAGTTTTACTCTCCAAGTACTAAAAAGTTTTCTTTTCGTAAAGTATGTCCAACTGATTTTGTCGATGTCTTAAGAATTCAATTTTGTCTCAAAAGAAAAGTACAAATGGCACAATCATAACTGTTAAAACTTATGAAAGTGACAGTCTAAGGAGTTCTGGATTAGTCCTCTTTTATCTACGAGAAATTTTATCTACTACGATAAACACATTCAGTGATAAGTGCAAAAACAAACATTACAGGGGGAAAATCTTAAGTTTTGTCTCGTCGAATATTATAATAATAAATTTATTGTCAAAAAACAGTACAAACTGCGTATGACCACGTGGAGGAAAAAAAACTAATTTACTCTCCGGAAGCAAGCAAGCAATACAGTAGAGCTTCAGTTATGCGAGTGTTCAATTATCCGAATTGGCATCTTGGGAAAGTGACGTAGCAAAATCAAACGCTGCGATCTCAATGTTGCCATTCCCAGAAAGTACAAAGAGTAATCAGCACGAGAGAACTAACACAATCTTATCTTATTCGCCGAATTTAAGGTAAGCGTTTTCTCTCAAGTTAGTGTTTACCGTGAATGTCTATGACAGCCACCACCTAATAAAGTAAACTTTTATTATCCGAATTTTTTTCCGTTCAAACCTTCCCTGACAATATTAGTTCGGATAATCGATGTTCTTCTGTATTAATTTACTAACTCTGTTTCTCATACTAATCATCTGATCAACATTTTGATGAGACACAATTTGTGGCACCAACTTCAGTATTAGTGACATGGACACATACTTTACAAATATATGATTGCTGGTCTCATTTTACAAAAAATAAATTTACTCAATACTTTAACCTTGCGAACAATCGCTGACGATAGTATCGATCTATCGATACTAGGCAACTGTGTACTATCAGCCAAACTGTGTATACTAGTGCGAAGCGAGGCGGAGTCTACGGATCACGTCTGCCTGCTGCTTCAAATGATCTTGCCGAATTCAGAGTATTTTACCGTTTACTCTTTAGAGAAGATATCAATATTTCCCTTTACTGTAATAATAAAGGAGGGAATTATCTTAAAAGTATAATTTAAAAGGTAAAATTAAAATTTTAAGAAATCACTCACTTTTTTCCTTGTATTAGTAGATAATATTTTCCTTGAATTAGGAAAAGAAATAAAATACAAGTTTTTAGGTAAAATATTTAGCCTATTTAATCCTAACGTTTTCTCAGTGTAGGTACCTAAATAATTTTGTATGCAAACAAAAAATATGGGGTTTTCTCTGCTTACTAACTTCACCTGGTATTTCATCTACAATATCATCAATCAGGTATGTTCTACTTCATTCGGGAACCAACCCCTGCCCTGAGTTCTTCTAAAGAATCGTGAACCAAACTAGCTTTTAGATTAGAATACAAATTGTACTGTTAGTAAGTAAAAAAAGTTTTACTTCATTTATTTAATTTTTAAAATTAGAAGTTGGGTGAAGTGAAAAGGTTAAAAATATATTTACACACTTAACGAAGTTTACTTTCCGTATTGTTAAATAGTCTTGTACATACAATAGCAATTTCATAGTTGATGCCGCTAATAAGAAAAAAAATAGAAGAAAAAAAAGATCACTAGATATATCGCAACTTAAATGATGTATCTTTTGTCCTCTTTTTAGAAATTTTATTTAAATGTTTACCATTACCTACCTCTGAAAATTGGCTGCCGTGGTAACCCGATTATTCTTCCTAATTCCTTCACCCAGTACTGCCACTTTGATGAGAAGGACTCGCTACATCATGTAGAAGACTATTGGATGACATAAATAAATGAAATGATGTGTTCTTCTCACCTGAAGCACATTTTTATTCTTATTTGTATGGATTATTCAACTATGTCTTTTTTATGCAGTTTTACTTCGTGGTTTTTCTATGTAAAGATTCATTCACGCTATTCGTGCATGCACTCGCCGACTCGCTACGCTCGCAAGTGGTAAGGATCAGCTCTTCCGTGGCGCAGGCAGTAGAGTTGTAGCTCATCACCAAGTCATCAGGTTCAATTCCCGGAGGGGCCACAAAATTTGTTTTAGCTTTTCACGTGAATGCCCCAGTTCATATAGTGAAAAGCGGGCCCTCCTTCCTGTATCAATAAGTCTAACTACTCCTACTAACCCCTCCACTTGGGCCAAGTTGTTGGTAAACCCGACTAAGCGGTCCACCTATCACCCAACTCCTACCTCCTATCGCCTATGTATATAAGTTTCAATAGCACGCTTCATTTCCCATTTACAAATACAACAATTAAAAAACGTGTTAAGGAAGAAGCGCGAGGTTCGGCGTCTTGCCTTTCTTCCAGGTGTCGGATCATGAATACATTTGGATTATAAAGTTTTGTTTTGTAGTAATATATATTTCAGGCAAATTACGTTACCAATTAAAATGTATAGTACAGTCCCCGTAGTACTAGTCTACTTCCCCGTAGTACTGAAATTGGGAGAAAATGTGAGCTAGCTGAAAATTGGTGTCTAGGTGGTATTTTAACTGTAGAGTCTGATAAAACTGAATTCCCCACCAAAAATAAAAGAAATGTGGAGACTTCGCCTAGAATAATTCACAGCTTTTCCCCAGAATATCTTGAAAATTAGGGGAAAATTTGTTGGCTAGTGAAAACTAATCATGAGAAACTATAAGCCATGAATAGTTCAAGTATACGGACGCGAAAAATTACCACTTTTCATTTAAAAAGAAAAGAGTCCGAGATAATCAAACTGGAGTCACACGCGTTTGCCTTGCACATTGACAGCTGTACGAACAGTGTCGACTGTCGGAAGGGAATGCGAAGAACGCCGCTTTGTTCCGGACGAATTCTGGAACGAATTTCTAGGACATTTTTTAACCCATGACGCCTCACCGAACATGAAAAAATGATAACTTTTAAAAGAATATCGGTTTTTTCATGAAAATGAGGCATTTAGCGAACAGAAATAAACGGTTTTTAAGTCCGGTTTTACCAACTTCTTTTTGCTTAACGCTTTCCTTACAGGTGTGGTTTCTCCAAAATAGCATTCATTTATTTGCTCGAAGAGTTTCATGCTGCCTATTTATTAAGGACTGAGAATTTAGATAGTGTGCTGTGATATTTTATTAAACCCTTTCATTATTCCGAACTTAAGTAAAATAAAGAACATTTTACCTTACTTATCTGGCCTTTTCCTAGTTCATTTGGGGACGGCGAATGGGGATGGATATATGATGCTTCGTTTTTTACTGGAGCTGGGGAATACTAGGGTGCTGGATGCCCTTCCTGTCGCACCTCCCCTGAATCGGTGATTAATAATATGGAGGTGAATGATTATGAGTGAATGTTGTGGTGGAATGATAGGCAGGGGACACCCCGAGAAAACCTGCCGCTAACGCCGCTCCGTCCACCGTCTCGGATTCTACTTGGATCGGACCGGGTTTGTCCCCAGGGGTAGAAGGCGAGCGCGTTAGGCACTACGCCACGGGTCGCCCAAGTAAAATAAATAACATGATTCTGGTAAATAATGGAACTCAAATAGATTTTAAAATAGTACTTAATAACCAGTCATTAATTTGGTTGTTACTTTGACCTGGTCATAATTTCTTTTTGTTTGAATCATAACTATAATCTATCTCCAAGTTCTCACCTACCTCCAAATTATTCATTCAATTAGAAACTTAAAAAAACCTTTCTTTTTCTGCAAATTGCACAGCGACTAAATAATGCAAATTAGTGTGTCCACTGCTGACGAATTGCAATACTCGCACCTTCACTCATTCGAATAAAGAAAAATGAGGTAAGGTTTAAAAGTATCAGGTAAACAAGTTTGAAACAATATTACACCTTCAAATAACCTAAAAACACATTTCCCTTCCCAGTATTAGGAGAGATCACAAATGTTTCGGTTTTCAGTGACAATTGTCAGCAATTAACTGAAAAAAGAAGACCTATAAAGCAATTTTTAGGTAATTTTAGTCACTAAATTCTAGTGATATCACATTTTTCGCAATTTCACCTCCCAGAGTCATGTTCTAGGCAAGAAATATTCAAAGAGGGATGATAGTTGATTTATCCAACCGTAGACAATAGCTGGGAGTGAAAAAAATAGTCCAAAATAGGAGTTTTCGAGCCACCCGTGCACCCCTTGTGATGAGGTTATGTTGTTTAAAACGTTATATTCGTGAGAGCAGTGTTCTTCAGTTCAATAACTCAACGAAACCTCATCTCGTCAGTCATTTATTTCATTCTCACTCATGTTGCTACACACATTTTTACCAGCATTCCATGAGAGTTATATCTTTCATTTTAAATAAAATTATTAAAATCCTTATTTATATTAAACTGTCTGCAAGTTCTTGTAAATTGTATACTAGTTCTAAGAAATTACACAAATAATTACACCAAACCTGACTACAGATATACAAATTCGTTAACAAATCAATTCAATTTGAATACTACAATAATTATGGATATATTACTCATCTGAGTAAACCTTATGATCGGCACCATTATCTACACCCTAATTTATTTTCTTGGTAATTTATATCAATCTAAACAAAAACAAAGGTAAATTTTACTTCCATTTACCCGAACTTAAAGAAATGACTTACATCAAAGCAACTTTGCACCTTTTTTTATTATGTGCTTCCGCTTGCCTATCATGACTACTCATTTAAATTCATGTGACAGAATATTACTTCACGAATAACAAGAAATGTACACTATTAATGAAGTTTATTTTATTTTGTCAAACTTGGGCAATCTTAATGAATGTATTTTTTGTAAATGTCATAAAATTAAAACAATCATAACTGTTGTCTGTACTCCGGAACGTTGAGACGAAAACATTATATCGTCAACAGGAAGCTGTGTTAGATGTTTCTGCAATAAACATTTCAGATTCTCCTCTATTGTATGTCTTCCACAACCGTTTCATTGTTTGGCTGAAAAAGAACAGACAACATTAATATATCTAAGAATACTTATTCAAAATGATTCAAATGTGATGTGATATACATTTCGATTTATCAAAGAAGCAATATATCATTAATATTTATTATGTCTTTAAAATGAATGTTTTTATAATAATACTTCTTATAGACCATAAATTAGTTCACCATTTTAAGCCAAAGATATGAATTAGTTTGGTAAGTGTGAAATATTTATTTAATGTATACAATTCTGTTCAAAGTAAAATGTCCCCAATATTTTTATGAAGATTTGATTTCTTCATTTCGTACTGAATTCAACATTTCTCTGATGATGCGCTATGTGACGATCTTGGTTATTTTTGTTAGAACCAGCCACGGTCGCTTCCTGCCTTCGCTCTATCTGGAGACGCAGTTTGATTAGAGACCCATACAACATCTTAACAAGAAAAACTACAGAAGCTTAATCGAAGCAAAGCAACACTTATCATTAAAAGTCACGAAATCATTGTTAAGAGATTGGAATTCTTCTTACGTAATGGTGTTCTTGAAAGAGTTAGAAAAGCAATTACAAAGTTAATCAACATTTTTCATTACTTATTTTCGTTTAATATTGTATTTCATTAATTCAGTATAAAAAGGTCGTTAAGTAGAATTTATTAATTTTTTTCGTTGCTTTTTTTGTTGTGAAATCAGAGAACACGCTCCAGTGCTCGACATTCTAAGCTCAAACTGATTGATTCGCTCACATTTTTTATATTTGTTGAAATCAGGTCCCGCAGGTTCATTTTTGCCCTTATCCATACCCTTTTGTTTGTCAGGTTATTTTTTTTAATAATAAAATTGTCGACTTGCAACCAAGAAAATACATTTTTCAGACGAATGTTTATGCACCCATAGTTGACCCTGTCGAAAATGAATGAACCAGTAGTTGACATAGGTATTTAGAACTCAAAACAGCTATAAAAGCGTTATAAACTCTGAATAATGCGTTAATTTCATGTTAATAAGTTCTTCATAATGCATTATATAAACGCTTTAAACATTTGTAATTCACAAAACAGCTTACCACATTTTGGGGGTTATCATTAAATAATGTATAATTCAAAGTTTTCATTAAATAATGTATAATTTTTCACATCATCTAAGCTTTCACTATCTTTTCATAGTTACATTTCACCTTTTCAAGTATAATTTTTGACCGTCCCACTTACGTTGGTAAGAAAGATAATCATAAAAAGTTTCATTAACTGAACCAGTAGTCGACAACCCCCTGTCGACTACTAAACAAAAGAGTAAAATCAAGAAAGTACACCTCTAGCCAAATTTCAATTGTTTTACGGGTAATACTGATATTTTATAAGATTACCCTAAATCTTTATTTTTTGTTTTTAATTTCCTGATACAGTCATTTTCTTGATTATAATTGTACAAACTAGTAGTGATATTATTGAATGAGTAATTCATTACTAGTATGTATAAAATGACAAAAAATTAGAATTATCCTATTAATATCTGAAAATCTATGTGCACCTAAGACGTAAATATAATTCTTAAGACCATCTGAGTTCGAAGTGTAATAAATATTAGCCAAAGGTGTGACGCCGAGAAATTTGTCAACGAAAATATATTGATTCTCTTTGTTAAACTGCCTAGATTACAGCAGTGTTTTGGGTGGGGGGGGTGGAACACAGTTGAACGACGTGCCCTCACTTTTTATTAAGGGAACGCGTTCCGGGGAAATTTTTTGAAACGCATGAATTGTAAACTTAATTTATCAGAACCTTGACTACAAAACACTTCAGAAAAGTAATACAATTATATTGTTTGGAAAGTGATACATTGTCCAGATTGACATATTGTTTTCAATGAAATCAATATGTCAGTCCGAATAATGTAATTGTATTACTTTTCTGAAGTGTTTTGTCGTAGGTTTAACTACGAAAAGAAAATTTTCCCGTCCTGAGTGAGGAAATGCCTACTCAGGGCTTATAATAAGCATCTTCTTAAAATTGTTCAATTAGTTACGGTCTATAATCTATAGCCATATTTGAAAAGAACACAAATGAAAAGCACATTATCAGAATTAGGTTATTGTTAAACCCATTTACATTTCATTGAAAAAATATTAAAGAATATTCGAAGAACTGCTCGGCTCAGTTCCCTTTCCCTGAAATTCACAAAACAAATAATTATTGGTTAATTTTATGAACCAATGAAAATGCATGTACACCCTCCATTCTTCTTGAGATATTATTCATAAACTCTTTTAAAAATAGATAAACCATTCCTGTGCGATTCCTGAGGTAGTGAAATTGCTAATTATTTATTGCCATTTTTTTCAAACATTTTACACCGACTGTTATCCGACACTCGGTTTATTAATTAAGCGAGATGAGTACAAAGCGCAAGCAAACAACATTAAATACTTTTTTGAATAAAAAATTAAAATCTGAAGATAAGAATGAAAATCAAGAAGTATGTGAAACAAATACTAACATGGGTACTCGTCCATCATCAATATCGAGACATGAAAGTTCTAGTGAAAGTGAAATGGTGAATGAAGAATCTACGACTGAATCAGAAGTAACACCGAACTGGCCCTTTGTTTGGAATAGTGAATTACGGAGTGAGAAAAACAAAAAATCTTTGGCGGACATGCAATGACGGAAAACTGGAATGTTTGACATGCGTTAGTGTGAAAAATTTAAGACCTTCTAAAAGTCAGGGGGTTTCTCTATCAAAGGAATGGTGCTCGATAATGTTTTCCTCTTATGGTATAGGAGTTTGGAATTGACTTCTGTGCGCAAGAAAAAAACCTTTAACTGTTTAAATAGTACATCCCACTTTGAAGCTGAAATTTTTTAAAAATTATCGTGTGAACAAAAATTAGAAAATTTAATCAACAATATCTAATCTAATCGCGAAGTGAATAGTACATGTAAAGTATTCAGGACGGCATATTACTTAGCCAAGAACGATCGACCATTCTGATAATTTTGAATTGCTTCAACTTCAACAATTAAATGATGATGATATTGCTCATAGTTTGAGTTGGTACTAGTGCTACTAACATAATCGATCATATTGCTCATGAAATGAGACAAAAATTGGTTCAAGAAATTCTAAATGTTCGCGAAAATATATCAATTATGATTTATGAAGCTACTACTCTCAGTAAGAAGGCAGCATTGATTATGTATGTATGTGTTCTCGAATATGACAACTAAGGACCACGATAAACGAGTGTTAGTAAGGCTCAGTTCTGTGTGTTTACTTACTAGACACATCGTGAAGTTTTGGGAGAACAGCGTTCAGATAGAATCTAGATAGCTGTATCCGAGTATTACAACTGCGGTTGTTAACCGCAGAAAATGAACTCAAACTTCACAGCTATATGAAATATAGACATAGACGTGAAAAGCTACAAATTTTTCTTGCCCCCACCGGGAATTGAACCCGCGATGACTTGGTGACGAGCGAGCACACCGACACCGTAGCACGGAGGGATATTGATTATTTATTTATAAAGTTAAATAGATGAAACGGAAAACGCATTATTTGTTTCTTGATTTAGTAGAATTACCGGATTAGACAGCTTTTATAGTGACAAATTCTCTTTTAAAGTGCTTTAATAAATATGGATTTTATGATAATTATTTGCAACACCATTTAATATCTTTTATAAGCGATGGTGCGAATGTTATGTTAGGCAAAATTCCTGGGGTCGAAAAACGTTAGTTTCTTAGATAAATTTCCGAATTTAATCCTTTGATACTGTGTAAATCATCGGTTAGAATTGTCAGTGGGAGACACTATATCAGAGTTGCACGGGATAAATCATTTTCAAATAGTTATGGACAAGCTATACATCCTATAAGTCAATACCCGAAAATCGAAGAGAATTAGAAATATGTGGTGAAGCCAATGAAGAAATAGTGAAAAAAATTGGAAGAATATTTAATGTGCGATGGGTAGCTAGTTCGTTTCGATCAGTATTTGCAGTATGCCAAAATTTTGCCTTATTATATCGTCATTTTAAAAAGGCTAGTAAAGATGAAAAGCATGATAAGACAGAAAAAGCTATGTTTGTTGGATTTTGTAATAGAATTTCATCGAAACAATTTGTTTTAAATTTAGCTCTTCTGTGTGATGTATTATTCGAAATATCTACTCGTCTGAATCATTACAAAATCGATATGTCACAATAGTATATGAAATCATTGTGCAAACACTTTGATATATCATTAAACAATTTGAATGCTTACCGAGATTATTTAAGTAATGATGATCGTTCAATTCCTTTAGATTTGGAAGAATTGATGTCCTGTGCGAAAATGATTGCGTGTAGTTCTTCTGAATGAGAACGTGGTTTTAGTTGTATGAATTTAATATTGACTGATAAGAGGTCGCGTATTCTTATTGGCCATGTTTCGAGTTTATATTTTTCAACTACATGGTCCACCCTTAAACTCGTGCAACCCAAATTCATATGTTAAAACTTATCTCACGTAGTCACAGATCTGCAGTAGATCCACACACGATAGAAGCATGCACGAAAAATTATGTACATTATCCCTTATGGGAATGTATGTAAAAATAAAATATAAATATTTATAAATAAATAGGAAAATTATAGTATGTAATTGTTTAAAAATTATTATAACAAAATGTAAAAAGTATTGTTTATATTTATCAATTTTTCATTTAATGATTCCTATACACCAATTTTTAATACTTGAAGGATCGGCTTACCGGTACTGTTTTATTTAGAAATACACCACTGCTAGATTCTTTTAATATTAATCTTTCTTATCACAAGTATATGAGTTATTCTACAGAAATTGGGAAATATGTGTCTGAAACGCCCTATACAGATAGGTTTGGAGTTTTTCAATTTTTTATTTTACTTTTACTAGCGCACAATATTGATACAAATGAATTAGGTCATTTAACATAATCAGATTCAATACGCATAACACAGATAATAATTTACTTACGACTGTTTACTCATTCCTTTGTCATTTCATGTCCCGCTCCTTTCTCATTTTTTGAATTCATGCCTGCTAAGGTAAAGATAGTCTTACAGGAGCAGTTGATGTGGTGACAACCCTATTGGTTCCCACCGAAACCAATGTAACCTGCTTCATTGCTCATTAACCTCAGTTGTTTTGTGTACACACGCTGGATCTGTTGAAAACGTGAAGTACTTGTTCATGGACTTCACTCCTTTGGGTACCGCAAAGTTCCCCATTTCCGTAGAATCACCCATATACCAGTGTCTGATTTTCCGACGGGTGGACTTTCCTTCGGAATTCAGTCGTATTTACTGCATTAATGACAGTTATATTGGATGACTGATGGAGTGAGTAATAGGTGGAGAACGGGTGGAATTACGTAAATGCAAACTCTCAAGAAATAAAAAAATAGTTAATAAAATAACCTTAAACATGTACTTCAATCATTTGAAAGTATAAGATCCGGTGCACACGTCCGTTTTCTAAAGCTGCGTCGATGCTGACCTTGACGACTTCTCCGACGATGTACATTCATTACTTCAGAGAGGGCGGTGCACACAAGCCTTCGTTGAGGTTGCATCCTCTTTTGCGAGGATTTTCCCCCAGCAACGCAACGTTGACGGATGACAGGTACGTTCTTACAGTATAATGTAGGCTATTGAGCGGTGCATACATCCATTCCGTCGACGCAGCGACAAAAGTCGTCGAGGACAGAGTCGACGTGACTTCGGAACCCGTCACGGTGAGTTAAAAGTAAGAGCTAGTCATCAGCTCCAGAGAACTAATTTTTTACCTAAGTCGAAAAATATGTAGTGTTTTCATTCACTTACCTTTGTTTGTACAACAAATAAAACCCAAAACTTAAAACACAGAGAAGGGCAACAAGTCCAACAAACAGTGCACTCAAAACGATCTGCTTGTCTAAAGCATGAAATCTGCCTACTAGGTGGGAAGTTCCATTGGTTCTATCTTGACCTATGAAAGGAGAAAAAAAACATATTTAAGATTGTAAAGACCACATAAAAATGCATATAATACATCAATAGAGTCGTAAAAGTAATAATACATTTGTTATAATCGACACGCCTGAACGCATATTACAGTATTCTTTATTTCGTATTTTGCTATTCAATAATTTTGTGTATCGATCCAAAATTTGAATCCATTCATTTCAGGATTAATTAAAAGAATACTCTTCTTTTTTTTCACTCATTATGTAACAAAGTAGTTTTTTTCTCAAAATTGTATATTGTTAAAAGTGATAAACCACAGATTGATTATTTATTACTTTTTGTTACACCAGTCTAGTTTACATGTTCAGAGTTATACATACCAAACATTGACAAACTGAACTGAATATTACTTAAATAATTTGATGTTTAGAAAAAGTAACTCATTTTCCCGGACCCCTATGTCATATTGTATCGTATCAAGAATATATATATAAAATTTTTAGTTTAGAATGCATTCGAGAGGTATCTTTAGACACATTTCGCTAAGACACGTCCTAATTCATGAATTGCCTCCCACATAATATTATTTGTGTCTGTGTCCTGCCGCTAGAGAAATTTGCTTGGATATCACTTCATATAACAAAATTCAATTAATCTCATTTTAACTTTAAACAGTGATAGTGTAGATACAACAATTATGGAACTTTGAAGTGTGGGATTAAATGCTCCTTAAGTGCACTTTGTGCTAATGAGAGGGTCAGAGCAATTCTAAGAAAGAAGTACGACCAATAAATGACATTAATTTCACACATTTTATTTGTGTATAATCATCTTCCGATATCACATTGGCTGATATCATCAAAGGTTTGTAGAGATTATTACACAATATAGCAATTTGATACTTTTTTATACTCTTAATATTTTTTATTCTGTAACTGTGTGTGCGAATTTTTCGCACAGATTCAGCTATTTACACGTATGATTGAATAAGAAAGAACCCCTCAAATATCTCCTAGAAGGATAAAGATATCGAAATGCAATTTTCATTCAGATGAGTCGTGACAGGAGGATAATCATTTAGCGTTTTCAAATTATTTACAGATTTTTCAGTTGTGGATAAACTAATTGATGTTTTAAGTGCAGCGTAGGGTATTTTCAACGCCACTTTTAGGCTCAAGAATATACAAACACAAAAACCAATTACTGATTGAAATTAAAGGAATAAAAACAGCGCACCAGAATCGCCGATAATGAAATATTTGGGTCCACCGACACAGGAAATTGGGCGCTTTCCTCGCAGTGCCGAAGACCTCGCGAGGTGTGATTTTCCTTCATTCTAGGAAATGGGTAAATATTCACGATGCTGTAGCGCTGTTGAAATTCGTGCAAATTCAATAAAGGCTATATCTTTGTTCTTGTATGTTCTCAGGTTTTGAAGAAGTGATGAAAAAAATATAGTTCCGTTTGAAAGAACCATAAGAATGTAAATATCTCTGCAGATAAAGAAGTTATAGGCATTTGAACGCGTTAACTGGTTAGCCTTATGTAACGAATTATCGAAGTGAAAACGGCATTTCGATGTCTTTCCCATTTAGGAGATGTGTGGGGTGTGCCTTCCTATTGGCTCCTTCTGTATGTATCTGACTACATATTAAATAAAGCAGTACCTGCAAAAAAAGGAGAAAGAAGCTGGTTCAATTCTTGAGAAGCCTTCGGAGGCTTCGTAGATCGTGGTGACACCGTCATTTCGTTGCAAAGATCATCCCGACAGCACACAACATACGATGACGTCAGCGTGGCTCGATGAACCCTGCCTTCACATAAAAGTTGGGTAATGCCTCTGTAAGAGTATGATATTCATAAAAGTATGATTAATATACCCGACTTACTCAAGTGTTGCATAAGAGAAAATTCCAGAACACCCATACTCTAATCATTATTGAAATATGTACAATATTTTCCGATCAAATGTTACGTCCACAAACCTCCGACTTACTTCTCTGTACAAAATAATAAATGTATGTTTGCACTGTTGATATATAATACATAGTAAATAAGTTAATGATTTTACAATATTTTCATGTCGGTTTCATGGGTTCTATTACATTAAGAAGAAAATATTATATCTTCGCAATTATAATGCAATTATTTGGATCAAATAGTTTCTTTTTGGGTAACAGTACATACGAGCTCTTTTCGAGAAATCACAATAATTTTCCTTCCTAACGGATGGGAAGCTCAAACATAAACATGTGCAAAATTAAAACTTAGCGAACGAATAATAAAATGCATAACAGTTCACAAATCGAAACCTAAGACTGGAATACTATGAACTCCGTTTATTTGTTGGAAAAACTTTCGAGATAATATTATTATTTAGAAAACAGTTTGTTCATTCAGCAGACTTAACATAGATCTGATAAATCAACCAGAAAAGTACAGATTAATATACGCCCTTGTTCGCGGAAAGTTCTTTAAAGGCGGTAAAAAGATAATGGATGGATAATACCTGGACTTGTCATTTAAGGCATTTTATCTGTCACAGACGCTAATCAAATGGCAACCATTCGCGAAGGTTTGAAACAAAAACGAAAGTATTTCCAAATTAATTAATAATTCGTAATCTTCACTTTCAACAACTGGAAGACAAGAATTCCATCAGATTTAAACATGATAGTGAATTAAGACTTTCGTTAGGTTATTTCTGTGAATTAAGATAAGTTCGATTTCCTAGCGATCTCTCCTCCTCTCCTCATGTAGTCATTTGTTGAACGCAATGTTGTATATACATGGGCTCTAATGACCTTCGATGTTGACGAGCCCTAAAGCCCCACCAAAAAAAAAAAAAAATTGTATATACTAATGTATTGCAGACTCTGCCACAGAGACCGAGCCGAAACTCGAAGTTGCGTCTACAGGGCTTAAGCGGGTGAAAACCTGCTAAAATATAGTAAGAGGAACGACTCTGAAGAGTTCTTGCCCGCTTAGCCCCTGTACGTACTGCCATGTACGTAACATCGTAAGCAACGCATAATACGTAGGTGTATGAACTCTGAAATCACAATACACTGACCTATGGGAAGGGGGGTGCGCGTCCCAGTAGTGTAGTTCGATGTTCGAATAATTCTAACTGGTGCAATTCCACGTGCACATGTATATTATGATTTGAAAATGTTTCCCAAACGATCGAAAGTTGTAATATTTACCAAAAACTCGGAACAGCATAACAAATAGCACAACCAAAATTTGTTGTATTAAATGAAACGTCACGGCTATATCTGGAAGATGTGTCCAAACTCAGTAACACTACAACAACAGGTTGACCTCGTTTCGTAAAATTCACGTTATCATCCCGAATTATGGTGTATTGATTGCTATGACTCTTTGACTTTTCAATACACGGTACAATACATAAAGCATAGTTAAGAGTTGGTCTTCCATATATTTTGTTTTAAGAGTTGGAAGATAAAGACGTTTCCACCCAGTAAAATTTAACGTTTGTTCTTCCCCCCTTTTCCCAATGCAATTGGTACTCCTTTTCAATTGAATTTTAGCAATGAACACCATAGGTTCAGAAACCTTTTGAGAATAGGAACCGTATAGATGCTAATTTATTTTTGGTTCCCGACTGAATATGAAACCAGAAGCGATAGTTGTGCATCTAGTGCCCGGATGTCCTATTACTCGAGGGCCACAATCCTGTTCAGAAGAAAGGTGGAGGATGGCTGCTGAATCAGTTGCATTCACCTATCATTAAAAGGTAAAAACATACGTACTACAAAAGAGAAGATTTATATACAATGTGATAAATAAGAGAGTACTGTAGGATATACAAGCCATGGATATCCTCATCCGTTTCTGTCGTCGAGAGCTGCAAAATGTGTAAAAGAGCAGATTTGCAAAAGCGCAGTTTCTGGAGTATCTTCACAGTGAAAAATGTTTCATTATGAAAATTATTCCACCGCGGTGGAAAGTTCTCTTTACCACGAATAATTGGAATTAAAAGTTGACATTTTTCGAAAAAAAACTGGAAGATAAAAACAAACCATCGTAACACAGTATTGCGCTGTATGCTCCTTTTTCTTTCTTTGTCCAGAAGAATCGGTCAGCCTCAACGTCTCATGTCCGAGCTGCAAGCTCATAGATTCTTTAATGTCCGTTGCAAAGAAATTTTCAAGCAATCCAATATCTTATTTTTACGGTGTCAAATTTGAGAATCAAATTCATTATATTTATACTTATAAATAACTCAGAAAATCAAAAGCTTATTTTCCAAAGTCTCATGACAAAATGTTTAAAAATTGGTAGGCGTGCTAAATTATTTTCAAAAAAATGAAATGTTTCCATTAAGAATTTCCCATAATACCAGAAAGTGACTGATACAAGATCAACTTATTAAGATGCCCGGCAAATTTGTCACAAATGGACTAGTCTGAAAAATTTGTTGAAAACACTTTCATCGGATTTTCGACCTAAAAGTAAGTACTCACCCAAATTTTCAGCCCTTACAATATGACGTGCGGTTTATTCTCCTTTCATTATACATTGTCTTTCTTATTATTCTTTCACAAAAATGTCTGCGGTTTTTTTCATGGCCTCTCGAACGCGAATTTATCTTTTAAAAGATTTTAGAATTTATTTATGTCATTTGAAATTTTTTAAGGAATACGAATGTATTACGACTTTCTAATAAAATACTTCCTTGGGCGGAAAATTAAATAATTCAATACAACGCTGCTTCTTTTTGAAACTGAATATCTCAAAACATGCCTCTTACATTTTTAAATAAATATATCCATTTTATATATACTTTTAAGAACAATATTGATTTCATTCGCCTCTCGGACCTGTCTTCCATCCTCATTCAACTTACTGAGCTCAAGGTCCCGGGTTCGAACCTCGGTCCCGTCTCCCATTTTCATTCAACGTAACATAATTAATCTGTTACCTGGAGGGGAGGTTCACCGCAAGCTAGGAGATTTCTATGTTTGTGAACCAGAAATGGAAAATACTACCCAAAACACAAAGTACTTCCTAAGGGAGTTGCCTCATATAAGGAGTTCAGTCTCTGCGAGACCACCTCATAGGTCTTTGGGCCTTGCAAGTTGAATGAGGATGGAAGACGGGCCCGGGAGGCGAACGGGATGGCGCAGTCGGTAAGAACATGAGCGCGCTGAGCTCAAATTCCCGGGTTCGAACGCCGGTCCCGTCTCCCATTTTCATTCAACGTAACATAATTAATCTGTTTGGGCTGGTGCATTGAGAATTAGTAAGAGAGGTGAGAAGCTTTTCCTCATGTTGTTCTAGATAAGATCCTCAAACGTGATGGATGACATAACATTACGACAAGTGCTAATCACCTGTTGTTTTCTTGTAGTGTCGTGCCATTATACGCGAGTGCCTGCGAAAATTATTCCAACACAATAATAAAAAGGTGATGACAAAACACGAGGGAAGAAATAGCACACAGTCATGTTGACAAAAATGGACTTAGGGTAGGGACGACTGACGAATTTATAACTCCAGTGGGTTCGCCAGTACACAGTACAGCATCAAGTGAGGTAATGCCGTTGCAGGATATAGTCACTCCGGAGTCTCGGATTTGTCAGGGTAGAAGTAAGAAGAAAGGAATAGAAAAACTGGTGATAGAGGAACTGGAATTAAAAGGGATAGATATGAATCAAATGCATCGACGGGTTGAACAAATGAACGATATATTTGGAGGAGAAAAGTTCAAAGAACTTGATGTTAGAATTCAAATTAATGTCATTGAAGGTATGTCAGATTTATAGAGATCAATAGTTCGATTAAAAATGATAAAAATATAATGAATCCTGGAGAAAGAACAAGCGAGAGAGAAAATGGATGATACACTTAGTAAAATTAATGAGATGGTGTCTACGAGGATTGGTCTAGATTTATCGCAATATTAAAAGGGTGTATAAATGGGGATGAGGGGAACGGTAAACAACTTCTGAAAGTGAATTTGAAGGAAGTAACTTCAGAGCGTGCGGAAGAATATTTTACTGTGGTCAAGGAAAACATGGAAGGGGGACTAGAAATACGTATGCGTAATATGAAACGAGACTTCGAGAAGATGCTGAAAGAACAGAATGGAGAAGAAATAAATATTGTGCATGAAATAATTAACAAGTTTCAGGAAAGGGTGGCTCGTAAACTAGACATAGCACATGAGAGAATTTGCAAAGAATTGCAGAAAGAAGCAGAAGAGTTGAAGAAAATAGTATATAATTAGATTGAGGTTATGACAACAAAATGGTTTGAATCACAGCGTGGTCAACAGACTTTAGAGAAGAAACAGTGGGGAAATTAAGAGCGCCTACTAGATAAAGGGTTACAACAGGGTATAAAACAAACTTATTCACATGCGGCAGGTGGGCATGTAGATTAGCGCAAAGCACGGGAAGCGATACTTGTCCGTTGCAAGGACCATGGACAAACATGTGAGGAGGATGATCTGCGGAAGTGTTTGAAAGAAAGGAAAATAAATGCTAAAATAGATATGACACGGCGAACATAAAAGGGAATTTTACAAACGAAAGGAGAAAAGCAGAGAATAATGGGAGCGTTAGGTGATAATGCTGCAATAATACCAAAAGACGACGTAAGGAGACACCCTCTAATTAAGATTTGTGGGGTGGAAAAAGGAGAAAAGGAAAAAAAAGGGTTCTAAGAATTAATGGCAGATCGGAATTTCGATGATGTTGGTGATTAAGAGGCGCTTAAATAAAGTGTGAGCATACTTTATAGAGGTTTTTTTTGGTTGGGGCTTTAGGGCTTGTCAACATCGAGGTCATTAGAGCCCAGTACTACTTTATAGAGAAAAGTTTCGCAATAGTCAGGTGGAAAATTGGGAAGTGGAAATAGCTGGACGCATTCACGGACGGCTACTGTCTATTTGTCGTCTATACGGGGATATGTAAAATTACCGGATACACGAAGACCTAGAGCCGTTGCGTTGCTTCCGGTGCTTCAAATACGGACATATGGCTTAGCTCTGCAAAGTAAAGGAGGATTATTGCGGACATTGCGGCAATAAAGGTTATCAATTTAAGTCATGCACGAAGAAAGCAGAAGGGCAAAAATGTGTAAATTGTGTACTCAAGAACTTACAAGATGATCATGCAGTACTAGAACGTTGTTGCCTAGAGTAGAATTTGGCAAAGAGAATAATTGAGCAAACAATCAACTATGAGAGAATTTTGCCACAAAATCTTCACAGGGGACATGTCGGATCGGCAGAATTGTGTACTCATATGGTGAAGCACCGATATGACATGGCATGCATTCAAGAACAACTGAATGCTAAGGGAAAACGATCTTATATACCATTACGTTTCCGGGTGGTACATGCATTAAATTCGTCAACTGCTACAATAATACAGAATAAGGATGCACATATTTTGGAATTGACAGAATTCACCGGTCAACAACATGAGACAATGGTCTATCAACACGGAGATGAAGATCTGCTAATAGAAAACATTTACTGTACATTTGCTAATAATATAGCGGTAGACATTGCTATTTTTCGACGAATGTTACGTGATTTGGGAAATCGGGATATATTATTTTGTTTAGATTCAAATGCGAGATCCAAATTATGGGGGGATAAAACAATTAATAGACGAGGTAAATTATTCGAAAAATTCATGATGGAAAAAAAATATAATAATATATAATGACTATGGTGGAAACACATTATGAGGACATATGTTTACTCAATCATTGGTTTAACACTCACTAATGCATGGAAGGAGCACACACTGGTACACTGGCGGCTTCGTGATGTGGTGGAGAGTGAGCACGGCGGTATAGAAATATTAGTAAAATCAAATAAAGGATTGAGGATGGAGGTGCACCGTGAACTTCGCCCAAGGGTAAATTGGAGAAAGCTAGAGGAGGTTAAAAAATTTGGTGTAAGGGAGTACCAGATTTGAATACACATGATGTCATTGATAAAGAGATTGATGTTGTTCAGCTGAATATCTTATGAGGTGGCATGAACGAACGACCGAAAGTAGTGAAGAGGGACCAATCATGGTATACAATGGAGTTAGGAAAGTGTAAAATTTCAATTAAACGCAGACTGATGTGGAACGACAAAAGCGTCAACATGAGACGGTCCTCTGGGATGAAGATCGAACGGCAAGAAGAGTGTTTAAAACAGCAATAATAAGAGCGAAAAAATGATTGGGCGCGATATGTGGCAACTACAATGCAGCGCTCGTGTTGAGAATTCCCCTACACGATTGGGACTGGGAAAGTAAAGTAAAAACGGTATGGAAGAGTGTTAGAATACAAGGAGACATGCAATGTACTTGGGAAGGGGTGGGACACCTTTATATTATTGCAGCTGTTTCCAACACGGCCAGAAATACGTACTCCTCAGTTCGAAATTGACATTGAGGAGTTAGAAACTATGACAGGGTTGGAATTGGAGGAAATTGTAAAACGACTGCATCCACGGAAAAACCCAGGCTACGATAACTTTAGCCATGATATAGTCAAAAAGGGTTACTCGGAAATAAAATCGAGGCTACTGGGGAATATGAATGGATGCATCACGATTGGATATTTCCCCAGAGCGTGGAATGTTGCAGATATGAAATTTTTTTCTTAAACCAGGAAGGGATTCAATATGTGGCAAGTCGTACAGGCCAATAACGTTATTGCCGAAGTTTGGGAAGATCTTCGATCGGTGGATTTATCAAAAGATAAGTACATACTTGGAAAACACAAACAGCTTTAATGATAGACAATTTGGGTTTCGTGTTGGACGAGGAACAGATGGCGCACATAAAACGCTCCTCGAGGACATAATGCGCCGTGACTCCAAATATTGTCTCTGTATTTTCTTAGATGTTGAGGGAGCCTTCGATAACGCGGATTGGAGAGTATTGTTGACTGCAATGTGGAATAAAGGTGTACCAAATTATTTGCAGAGGCTCGTACACTCATATTTATGAGATGTACATTACCTACTACGGATAGGTGGTAAACAAATAATACAGTAGGCTACATGAGGATGTCCCCAAGGTTCGGCAACGGGTCCACTCTATTGGAATTTTGTCATGGATACAATTTTGGAGCAACTAACAAATAAAGGAATCAAATACTTAGCCTATACGGATGACTTAATGGTCCTTGTAGAAGCCAATAGTCGTAATAAAATAGAGGATGGCGGAAAACAGGCGTTAGAAGATCCAGAAGTAGTGTTCCAGGCAACGGGATTAATATTATCAGCATTGAAGACACGAGCAATGTGGTTTGGCCATAGTTGCGAAAATCGGAGAAACCCATGCCTTCAACATTATGGTGAAAGAATCAGATTAACTTCAAAACATAAATTCCTTGGACTAATGCTAGATGAAAAACTTCTTTTCTCAGAGCACATAGAATATCTAGCAGATAAAGCAAAACGAGTTTATTACGGATTGTTGCGTGTAGGGCTCACGAAGTACAACATTGATCAAGACGATAAGGTAAGGCTTTACAAACGTGCAGTGTCCCTGATTTTAACTTATGGATCGCAGGTGTGGGGAGGTAGAGTTGCCTATGTGAGCGATGAAAGGAAAATAAATCAAATCCAACGGACATGCCTTCTTATAAAAGGTGCTTATAAAACGATTTCTCGAGAAGTTCTGGATATTTTGTGTGGAGTAATACCGTTGGATCTGTATATAACGAAACTCCAATGTCGTCGGCAAATACAAAACGAAGAGAACTGGTGTTGCATGACAAAGAGATCAGTAAGAGCACTACAGATTGGAAAAGAAGCATATCGGAGACTGATGGAGGCATGGCGGGTCAGATGGAGGCGGACAATTAAGGGACGGGTGACATATAAGTATTCACCAGACGCGTCATTTTCATACAAGAACAGACGGTGGTTTAAACTCAATCCTTGTGCAATAGTGTATTTGACCGGCCACAGAAATTTCAATACCTATCTTGAGGAGCGGTGGCTCAGAGAGATGAGAAACTGCATTTGTGGACATGATGACGAATCTTGAGAGCACCAGCTGTGGAACTGCCCTATGTAAGGACACAAAAGAGGAGAGTACATAAACACCTAAAGTTAACAGGGCTGTTTCAAACAAGAAATTCACATGAGCACATTGCAACGAAAGAGAAGTTTCAAGCGTTCAGGGAATATGTGACCAGATTGGGACAAGTACGTCATTTTATGAAGAAACATCAAGATGAGAGTTAGTGAATAAGTGTCTTATAATGGCAAGGACAAAAACTCTGAACGTTGCTGGTGGTTAAGAGATGAGCGAATAGATAAGAAATCCATTTTCAAGTGATTAACAATAAAGATTTTGTAAAAAAATGAGCCTTGTAATGACTAAGTTGTAGACAAGGTGGTCTGATTTGGCAAGACAAAATGAAATGAAAAAAAATTATTAAGCTTGGTAGCGATGCCTAAAATATATTTTTTAAATATCTAATTTTTTTTAAGTCTTATTTTAAGAAAAAGATGGAAAAGTGACGTACCAATCTCAAAATTTCCTTTTTATAGAACAACTCTAATGAGCAGGAGCACTATTATTCCGACTCGTGAACTTAAGGAAAAACCTTAGAGATGCTCCCGAGCACTTTTCTCTTGCATGTGGAGAGCACCTGATAATATTTTATGAGCACTATGGTGCTCGCGAACAACAAACCGTTACAATAAAATGAGTACAGAATGCTTATAAAACGATGAATATATAACAACAGAAAAAGCTGCAGTTTCAAAGTGCAACCACTATGCGGATAAGACTATAAAACCTCTGCCACTATAAAGAAATCGTGGATCATTCATACTTACACTTCGACTACAGTCTCTTTCTATGGGATAACTATGTTCTCATGGAACCGTTTCTGGATCTGAACACATATTCGAATCGGTACGGGTTCTTAACAAAATACGTAAACAATTAAAGAGTTTGTAATAGGAGAAAGATGAATAATTGTTTAAATAATATATTAATCTACTCACGAGATACATCCCCAGGCAATAGGAGTTTTCCTGCTTGTTATGTTGATAAACTGGGTGTAACACTGATGCTGAGTTCTGCAGATTTGTTTATTGTCATCCGAACAGTTGACAGTGCAGGCACATCTAAAAACTTGAAAAATAATTGTATTATAGATATATTACTATTAGAGAACATTTTTGAAATGAATGACACTTCGGCCTGATTTATTTTATTTTAATTAATGTTAATTTTTGTTTTACAATAAATCGTACTCTCTTTTACTTATTTTCCAACCAAATATTCTCTGATCAAACATGAATAATTGAATTTTTGAAAAAGAAAAATTACAAAACTACTCATAAAAATATTTGTGTCTTTTAATATTAGCTATTTTTTTCTATTAGTATTTATGTTAAATATCAGATTCAAGAAGTGACTCAACTGATAAAAAATTAGTGGAAGGAAGTGTTGGTCTTAATGATTAAAATGGTAAAGCGAAGTAACAGATTAAATACGAAAGAGATGTTATGAAATGTAAAGACAATTATTGATGATTGATTTCAAGTTTAACTTCATATTTACATTAATAGAAAGTGCGAAGAAATCTGGGAACCTTTCATCTTATTTCTGCTTCTGGCGAGCTCATCCCACCTTGATTTGCGAGTAATTTGATGTGTTTTATCTGATCAGGGCATCGTGCCAACAGCTTGGATGTCCGTTAAATGGAATCAGGGCGGTATCTCCAGCCGCTTGAGTCGTCTTGAAACAGGCTAGTCAAACTAATCAAAACGCGCTGAACATTTCACGCGACCAGATATGTATCTTGGCTCATGTCCCGTTACAGAATCTCTTCCTGCTTTATTGCAGCTTGAGTTGACGTACTGGTCCCGTCTGGCAGAAACAATTTCGTATCACATTCAGCAAGAAGTACAATAATGTGATTTATAAGTAACCGAAAAGTTGAACAAAAGGTTTTCGGAATGAAAAAATATATTTGCAGAATAAATATAATGTTGTGTTTCGATTTTCTCGATGATTTCACAATAAAATCCCAACGAAATATAACATGAAAGAAAAATTCAAAAATTGAAAGTTACGAAAAACAATAATCGTTAATACAATAAATAATTGTTATATCCCACAAAATTGGATAAGCTTAATAATTCAATGACCTCAGTATATTGCATACAAATACACCTAGACATAAATACATTACGTTAAACTTAAATATTAAATATTAATTAATGTATATCATAGTTTATATAACTATAACATAAACGTAAAAATCTGCATGACACTACATTTTGACGTAAGAAGAAAAATAAAGATAAAGAACAGAAAAAATGTGCGAAGCTATGTTTTGTGCGACCTGTGATTGCTATAAATATTGTAATCCTCATAGTTAGGGCGTAAAGGACTATTTACTTTAGCTGTAAGTATATATTATTTTAGCGAGATAGCTGCACTATCGCGAGATTACCAAGGTACCATAGTCAAATTCAGGCGATCAAGGGGACGGGAACTCTGAAGATGAAGGATCTATAATCAGTTCGCGAATGTGATAGGTAACCTTAGTTTTCGTCCCGATTTTTGGTAATGTTTCTACCAGAAATGAGTACTCTATGAAATACTCGATTCACAAACCTCTCTTGGAACATACGTTTCTTCCGTGGACCCTACACGTTGAGAAGATATGTGATAACTTTCGGTCAGGTGAAAATGGCGACGAGACGGGAATCGAACCCGGGACGCCTGCTTTGATCGCAGGGGTGTTACCCACTACACCACCCGTTCGCCTTCCACAACTGTACACCATATTTTACCCATACCTAAGGTTTCATGCGAAAGTAATACAAGTGAGATAACGTATGCTTCATACTTAATTAAGGAATGTCACGTTAAAATTATGTAGCAATCTCACTACTTGCCACCAATAGTAATAATGTAAAATGATTTATACTATTCTCCATGAAAAATAGTCACCATTTTTAGAATAACTAATTTGATAAAACCATAGTAGACGTGAGATTTGGAAATTGATAAAACCACTCGTTTATGTATATCTCTAAAGACACTTTTTAAAGAAATAAAAAAAGCAACGCAAAACTTTGCGGTTAAAGTTGATTTTTCCTGCGGGTTCTACCCCTTCCCAGTAGCACCCACATTTCGTCCCTACCTCGACGTAATACAAGTATGCCACAAAACGACGTAATTATGCATTTAATTCCAATTAATTCCTTTCTAATGACAACAAATTGAAACGTTAATAAGAAGGATAGAATAATGTAATTCTATGTAAGGGGAGAACAAAAATATTGCGAGGTGTGACTTACTGAATTATACGGTAATCAAATTTCAGTACGAAGTATTCTTTACTAAAATACGATGCCTCTCCTGAAAATTTAGATTATGCTAAATAAATTAACTTGTTAAATCTGACTCACATTTCCGATTCCTGAAGGTACGTCTCTAGAAAGATTTTTCAAAGCAACGAATTGATCTAAAATTGTAAGGGAGAAGGCTAAGCAAAATAAAACACCAAAAATTGCATTCATCTTCCATCACATTTCTTCCTTCCTAACCGGAGTATTGTGAAATAAAAGTCAAACATTCTGAATTTAAGGGTTTGGTGTTCAGAAATATTTAAACTGTCAGTACGATCAACTTCCTTATTGAGCTTCCATTTAGTTCAAGGCTTGTGAAATTCAAGTTTTTTAAAAATGGAAATAGTTTTATATTATAGCCATCAGAGTCCTCCACCCCTCTCAGAGTAAGTCATTGGGAACGAACATGTTACCAGAACTTTTATAAACGAGGGTAGTATGCATAATAGCCAGTTATTATACATAATACCAAGCGCTTCTTGTTAATGAGATAAATATTTTATATTGCAAAGAATTAATTACATTAAAGTGTTTTTATGAATAATATCCAGCATCCTCCAGTTAATATGATGAATATCACGCTTATGCATGTTTGAACGTTTTGCAAGATCTGTAGAACGCGCACATCAGCACATTGAAAACCACAGAGACTGTTAGGAAGAGATGGATCACTCGTGAATGAAGATTAGCAGCGCTCCACTAGCAAGGCCTCGAACTAACTCCCCACCACCACCCATTCAACTGGTTGCTTGTGTTATGACAGTTGGCGGCAAGCACATGGTCTTGTTCTGGCGACTTCGACGAACTGAAGCTATACGAACTCTGTTTGTTGTTTTGTGTTTGTTTTAGCTCCACTCACGCATTTAGAATTGCTTTTTCTGAGTTTGCACTGCTGGTTAATTGTTTGTTGGCTGCTACAGAATGTGGCACCTGGTACTCGATTAAAATTATGCGATGTACTGCATTGCAGAAATACGCCTGCAACCGGCGTTCTATGATTTCAGTTTCCTGTTGATTGGGAAAGGTAAGTTATAATTCTAATGCTTTTGTAATTGTAATGGACGTAAGTGCTATGTAGTTCATTAGCTTTAAATAACAGATTTGCCGGTGATTAATATTTCTATTCAATGTGGTTGTTATATACAAACAAAATTCCTGTTATCGAGTTTTCCATGGAATTTTGCCATTGAATATATCATTGTTTTTATCTCAAAATTAATACGACGATTAATTGTGTCAGTGTTGCTTTTAAACGTTAAAGATAGTCGATCAGCATGTTATGTGAATATGAGCATTACTTCTGCATATTAATATTTACTTCCTCTTCTATGAAATATCCTTTGTTGTCCAGGTAGTGTAACAGTTAGTATTAATATAAAACTGTTTTATCTTATGTTACACCCCGCAGGAGGCTCAGTTTCGACTGAGTATGGGTTTGGCGAGCCCATGGCCCCGAGCTGGGGACTGCCACCAGTCCGCGGACACCGTAAGCTTTGGGCATGCTTCAGCGACCACCATTGGCGCGATGGTGGAAAGTTGCAAAGGGCGGAGATCTTGCCTTCATGGGTCGGGTCGCGAGGAAGGATTAAACCTCTATAAAACTCCTCAACCTCAAGGTGTGCTACGCGCCGATGAGGTGAATGGGTGTTGAGGTTAAACACTCGCTAGCGGACAACCTCTGGAGCAACTGCCGCACCTCAGACTTACTAGCGTGATGCACGGGCTCCGCGTCACCAGACATATTTTCCTCCGAACTCGAGAGTCAAAATGACAGATGTCTCGGTTTTCCGGTGTTGCGGAGTGGGTGTGCCGCAAGATGTGTATCACACACAAGTGACTTCGAAGCGGCCGAGGGTTCACAGCCCTCCAGCTTCATAAGAAAACAAGGAAAAGTTACAGAGTATTCCGTATGAAAACGCTTTGTTTTAATGACCAGAATAAATGGAAGTTTTAAAAAGATTTCACCCTTTTACATCTTCAAGGGTTTCTAGGGTCTTATTGGCTCTCTAAAGAACATTAAACCATTGAGAAACGGAGCGATGCTGCTTGAAACGCAAACAAGCAAGCAAGCTTTAAAGCTCCTACAATGTACACTGCTGGAAGAATACCCTGTCAAGTGTGAACTCCACGCTGCACTTAACCGTAGAAAGGGAGTGATCACTTGCAGGGATATCATTGATATGTCCTGTGATGATTTAGTAAAGGAATGGGAAACTGACCACGTGGTAGATGTGAGTCAGTTCACGAGGAAGGTCGGTGGTATTCGTGAGAAGACCACCTCCTTCATCATGACATTTGACTGTCCCAAACTGCCGAGAGATCTCAGTGCGGGATGGCTAAACCTACCAGTGCGACCCTTTATTCCAAATCCTCTGCGTTGTTTTAAATGCCAGAGATTTGGACACCCGAAAACATCGTGTAAGGGCCGTGATACCTGCGGGAAGTGCGGGAAGCAGGCACACGAACCCGGCGTTTCATCCCCGGGGTCTGCCAAATGTATTAATTGCACAGGCAACCACCCGGTGTGGATCAGGGAGTGCGTCTCCTTTCTTGAAGAAAAGAAAATCCAAGAAATAAAGACAACCGAGAAGATCCTATACGGTGAAGTGCGAAAGAAATACAGGACTTTATACCCTGTATTTTCTACCAGTTACACCATCGCAGCGAAGACTCCTGTTATTAAGAAGAGTATTTCCATCCAGGTAGATTTCACAGACGTGTCTACGACAACGTCATGCACATGCCAGTGCAAATGTGACAAGAAAAGTCTTGAAGCTGCTAACGCAAAGCCAAAAACGTCAACGAAACCCAGTTATTTTACTTCAACACAGAACAAAACCAGCAGTGTGAAAGTATTTCCAACAAGTGCCAAGAAAGAAACGAAGAAACAGCAGGGTTCCAAGGCTAAATAATTGAACCTTGCCGATTTTTTGAAATCAACAACAACACCCAACAAATCGTGGAGACGAAAAATAATGTCTCTGCTCTACCTTCCTCCGAGTCGGATTGTGCATATTCCGACGGTGATGCGGAAATGCACATTCAGGAGACCGACCCAGGAGGTTCCAAATCGTAATGGCTTTCATACTTCAGTGGAACATTAATGGCTATAGAACTCAACGTGAAGAGTTACAGCTTAGCGCGTCGCAATCCGATCTGTATTTGCCTGAAAGAGACCCACCTATTACCAGAACACTCTCCCTTTCTGCGGGGATATATCAGCTGCAGATATGACGACACCACGGGAGACCGAGAAAGAGGTGGAGTTGCCGTGTATATCAGAAACATTTCCCTCGGAGATTTAATTCACCAGCTCCCTCGACCATTCCTCCTCCTTGGAGATTTCAACGCCCACACTGTACTGTAGGGTTCGTCGAGCGATTGCCCCAGGGGTCGACTGCTGAATTGTCTCTTTGAGCGTGAAAATTTATATTTAATGAACACCGGGAAGATGACTCACTTTGCGTTTGCCACGGGGGTATGGACTACTATAGACCTGTCCATTTGCTCTCCTGAAGTTACCGATATCTTCCAATGGAAGGTAGAAGATGATGTACATGGTAGCGACCATCATCTTATCTGGTTGTCCTTGCAGGAACGTGCGACTGTTCCCGAATACAAGCCTCAGAAATGGATTCTCAGAAAGGCTAACTGGACACTACCGTTCTCTGGCTGTCTTCAGAGAAACGGGTAGTGTCCAAGAGAGGGTCGAACATCTGGCCCGCTGTGTTCTTTTCAGTAGGAGAAAAAACACGCTATGTCCTTTTCAGTAGGAGATCAAGCCTTCTGGCAGAACCTCACATCGCCCTGGGGAACAACGTTCTAACATTCGATTCTTCTGTAAAATTCTTAGGTCTAATCTTTGGTCAGAGACTGAATTGGATTGAACATCTGACAGATCTAAGAGCAAGAACATTTAAGTCTCCGAATCTATTGAAGTGCCTGAGCAGCAGGGGATGGAGCGCTGATCACTCCTCTTTGCTCCAGTTTTATCGATCACTCATAAGATCTTGACTCGATTATGGCTTCGTTGTATATAGCTCTGCTCGCGCAAGCTATTTAAAGAATTTGGATAGTGTCCATAATGCAGATATCCGACTACTCACTACTCATGGGAGCCTACCGTACTAGTCCCATTCCATGTTTGTATGCCGAGAGTTCTTCCGGCAACACCTCATGTTACGACACCTTTGCCATGTGCTTACTTTACCCGACAATCTGGTCAACGCGGTATTTTATCCTTCATCTTCTTCCATACGTTTCTACAACAACAGACTGAGAGCAACCAAACCATTTGGATATCGCTGTAAACAAACTAAGGAAACCTTGAATGTACGTACATCTAATGTCTTAGATCAAGGTTTCAGAAAGACTCCTCCTTGGGCTTTGCACAAGCCGAAGATTAAATTCGATTTTCTGTTTCATGAGAAGAAGAACACTCCAGCTGCGATGTTCAGGGTATACTTTCACCTAATCCTCGACAAATACCGGGTCCATATCCCTGTCGTTACAGGTGGGTCGAAGCAGGCTGACGGTGTCGGCTGATCCGTGGTGTTTCCCCGTAAGACCTGTTGCTACCGTCTTGGCGACCTGTGCAGCGTTTACACCGCTGAGTGCTACGCCATATCGATAGTTCTGCCATCATCAAGTGCTCCCGCGGATCAAATTTCCTGATTTGTTCTGATTCTCTAAGTGCCTTTCAAGCAATCCGGACTATGTATTCAGCTGATAAGCTGATCCAGAACACCTAGGATGTGCTTTTCTCGATCCAAGGTAATGGAAAGAACATAATGTTTTGTTGGATTCCCGGACACATGGGAATCAGGGGAAATGAAGCAGACGTTTCCGAAAAGGAGGTAAGCCTCAAGAATCGCGTGGATTTCTTCAATATTCCTAAAGGGGATCTCCTAAATTCCACCAAGACAAGGATTCTGAGTGAATGGAACAATGAGTGGTTGGCTGTGAAGGGAATAAGCTGCGACTTATGAAATCCTCTGTTAAGTCATGGAGCAATTCCTGTAGGTCAGCCAGGCGAGACGAGGTCTTGCTAACCCGTCTGCGTATAGGACATTGTGTTCTCACTCAACGGTATCTCTTACTACTTGATGATAAACCCGTGTGTGAGGAGTGTAACTCTTCTCTGACATTGCGTCACCTACTAACTGATGGCAGAAATTACACGAGAATACGGAGACAAATTGGTCAGGCTGCAGGTTTACCAACAATTCTCGGAAATGAAACGGATGATGTTAATAAACTATTTAATTTTATGAGTAGATCGGGGTTCCTCCCACAAGTTCTCGGGAGGGTTTAAATTTGCTTTCTTCTTTCTTCTTCCCTGTCTTCTTTCCTTTTATCCTTCCTTCCCGTAATTTGAAAATTTTAGGTTTATTTTCCTTTTTTGATATAATATGATAGGCAACTGTTTCCTTTTCTTTTGTCTCATCTTTGTATTTAGATGAATTTTGTTGAATTCAGGAGGGTTTTTTAATGGGTATGGTCGATATATTCGAGTCCCACACACGGAAAAGAGTCGTTACGGCTCTTCTCTATGGTGCGAAACTGCATTTTTTCCAACCCGCAAGGGCTCTAATGATCTTACCGTTGACGACCCCTGAAGCCCCACAAAAAAACTTATGATACATAATTTTGATAGTGCCTATAAATTGTTTTTTTCTTATAGGTGTAAATTGAGGAATAACAGTTGATGTGGAAGGATTCTAGAAGAAAAATGAAGTATGCATATAGCAGTCATTCTCAATAGAATCTTTCTCTGATACTTTCAGAAGGAGTTTGCATAGATGTACAGTTTTAATGATTCAGTATGGCACTAATTTTGATATGGACACATAGGAACTAGACTTTGTACTTATATGAAAGTGACTTATATGAACTTGACTTTGTACTTATATAAGGTGATATACTTATATGAAACATGTTTCCATTTCAATTAATTGATTGAATTTTTTATAGTAAACATAATGAAATGCTAATGTAATAATATGAATCTCTGTACTTTGTGAAGGTGCCACATATTAAATAACTGTACTTCTATTGTAATACGTGTGTTTCACATGAAAGTACTTCATTTGTCAATACCAGTGTCTATCGATGAACCTGGAATGACATCAACCCCTGAAGTAGACCGATCTTCGCAAACTAGATGTGAAACTCAAGGTTCTTGTTTTAATAGCACACGAAGAACAAGATAAATCAATTCTTCTGGTGTGTTCAAGATATTGATGGTTAATCAAAATTTTGTAACGAGCGAAGGTTCAATGGAAACATCCTTGAAAACAACTTTTTTGTATGTTGGAACAAAAAGAAGTGCTGATTGCATGCAATTACTTACATGTTACATGCATAGGAATCCAATAATTCTGCGAAAGATTCTGCGATAATTTTAAATTCAATGCATGCATCAAGGGGAGAATAATCTACACACAGAGAATGACAGAATGATATAATGTATATTATGACATTATTTTCTATTGTATACATTCTTTCATTAAAAGAACAATTATTTCAATAGAAAAGTTTCGTAGAAGTTGTTATGAAACATGTACGTTTCAAAGATCACTTGGTTATCTTCCCTTGACTCTTCTTTACTTACAACTATCAGACTAAATGCATGCAGAATGTATCTTAGTTATTTCTCAAGTAGTTTTGGGGATTATACTGATTTTGTATAGTGAACGTTAATTATCCAATATACATAAGTACCTCATATGAAAGAGCTAACTACTGAAAGGAGAAAACCAAGCTAATGATTAAAAATGTATTAGTATTTGTTTCAAAAATATTAATCATATATGAAGTACCACATGTAGTAAAAGTTGAATATGTAGTACATATATAAGGTTGTTTGTGTATTATATTTCTGGATTAAAGTTATAATTTAATCAGATTATCATGTAAGTGTACATGATACATATATTGTCTTGTAATTGCATCCTTACAAATATTAAATAAAATATTGTAAAGATATTGTTGTGAATTTTATTACTGTTTCCTCTCATTCTATACATTTTCCTGATTTCCAATCGTTCTATACATTTTCCAATTCTATCTGAAGCCTGTATGTAGTAAAAATAAATCGGAAATTCTTAGTATTTTGAGCGAAATTCTGTGATAAAATCCTGCAGGGAAACTGCAAATGTGAATTAACATGTAATGGTATTAAATAAGAAAAATTAATTGAATTGCTCGCACGGGAAGGGAGGAGGGTAGCGCTCAGTTCTGACGATAGTTCTCGGCCTTCCCCGTGATGCGCTGGGGTGCAGCTAAGGTAACCATTGGACTTACGGGAGTGAACTATCCGTACCTTCCATAATCTGTGCTGAAAACATGCTGACGACTTGAACGGAAACTAACAAAACTCCACACTGGCTTTAGGGTCTGAGATTTCTTAATGAAGAATAGTGCTCATTGTCAAATATTGCAGACCATTTGAAGCCTTGTTTGGGATTTCAGCAAAAGTCGGTCATACAACATCATCACTTTCCGCTTGCCATCAGAAACATGGAATCCGAAAATCTGGAAGACTTAACTTTTCTTCTGGGCCTTTGGGACGAGATTGTTTATTATTAAACCTATACGTTTGAGTTTCACTGTTTTTATTTATAACCATAACAACAAAGTATACAAACATTCGCTAAGCGTGCAACCAACAACTATCACCGATTATCATCACACACAAATCTTCTGAACCTCTATAGAACAGCAGCACAGACCATACAATATCTAACAAGAAACTCACTAGATACTCGTAATATATATTGTTCTCTCCGTACCCTGAAGATTGCACCACACAGCAATATAAATGGAATTTTTACTAACACACCTCCTACATTTATATTACAATATTTTTAATTCCTGTATATTTGCAACATTACTTACACTTAATATGTTTCTGAATTTAACAAATTTCTCTTTTCATAGTGACTTGGTAAATATGTCAGTCAGATTTTTATTTGAATCTACATTAATAATGTCTATCATACCTACCATTATGATCTCATGAACAAAGTGGTAATGTATCTTTATGTACTATGAATTTTTTGTAAAGTTACCATCCCTAGCAATATTTACAGCTCCTGAGTTGTCTTCAAATATTATATCTAGTTGTTCAAGTTTCACCTCAAAAAATTATATTATATCTCTAACAAATTTAATCTCGCTCACAGCTTCTGATAATGCTTCATATTCTGCAAAAGCTGAAGATTTGTAACGTTTGTTTTCGAGATTTCCAGATCACTATACTTCCAAAAAATCTAATTACATAACCAGATGTATACTTAAGATTTAATGTATCATCTGCCCAGTTAGCATCTACAAAACTACTTAGAATTTCATCGTTCTCTGTTTCAACTGATGAAACAATTTCTTTTCGTTGGAAACTCACACAACTAACCTTGCTTTATACTTAGTTTCAGATTTCTTTGTATAAACCCACTTAACGTCCAAGACATTTTTATTTTCTGATTTAGTTACCAATTTCCAAGTTTCATTCTCACTTAAACATTCTATTTCTATATTCATAACCTGTCTCCAATTCACTTACTCTTTACTATTTACCGCCTCCTCAGAATTAACCAGACTATCCTTTTTCTTTAATTGGGGCTTTAGGGCTCGCTAAAACCGGACTATCAGCGCTGCTAACATTTACTTACATGATATTACAGCAAACATATTTATCATAAAATATATTTGGTACTGTAAGTTTTCTTTTAGATTGTCTCAACTCACATGTTTGTTCTTGTTCACTTTTATCTGAAACTTCATTTGTATCTTCATTTTTTTCATCTTTCAAATTCAGTTCACTACTCACTGTTCCATACTCTCTGGGTCATTCTCTGGAACTTTCACTTCCTGGGTAATTTTCATTTAATCCAATAAATGTATCACATTCTTCTACAATATTTATAATCCTAGCAACAATTATCTTATTGTTCATCAGTACCCCATATCGTACATCAGTGTAACCTTATAGAAACCACGACCTTGGTGATATTGAAGTCTGGTCCACTAAAAATGGTCTTAAACTTAATCCTTCCAAATCACAAGCAACGGAAGTGGGATCGGCTCTTTCTCATAAATTCTTAGAGAGTATCAGGATGTCTCCCATTTTATTAAATAATACTTCTCACTTAGACCTCAACTGTTCTGGTTCTCGCACAAAAACTCTACTTTCATACAGTTTTAAATGTTTAACATAATGTTTCTTCTGAAATAAAATCTTATACGGAGGATTCTTTTCGATAGTATTGGCAAGAGTCCTGTTTTTAACATATCCTGCAGCGCACACCAAGTTAGACCCAAATCTTCTTTTTACTCGTTAGTCAACAGTTAGTAAACATCGTGCCATATCCATAACTGACCTGTTATATCTTTCAGCCGTACCATTTAATTCATGTATTTTAGGTGGGCATGCATCAAAAATACGTAATTCATTTTTATCTGACTAAACCAATTTTTTTATTCAAATATTCTTTTCCATTATCACATCTCCATTTCTTAATGTATTTACCTGTCAAGTTTTCTATTTCACTAATGTATTGTACGAAACAATTATAAACTTGATGTTTATATTTTATTGTATTAATAAATGTGAGAAAATATTTTTCACCATGTATGCCATGTAGTTGCATGTGGGTCATTCAAATCAGAGTATGAACAATTTCTACAACCTCCTTAGCTCTGCTTCTATTGTTTTCAAAAGGTAAATTATTCATTTTCAATGCAAATTCTACATTTCAAAAATTCTTACTATTTCTTTAGGTACCCCATCTACCAATTGATCTTTACACAATATATTAACATAACTTATTATCTTAGATGCCGTAAACAAGTAGTGATAAACAAAAATTAATCATCTGACGAAATATTTACATAGCTATGTTCCTCTGGGATCAATCCTTGGACCATTGTTATTTCTTGCATATGCAAATGACACCAATGAACTTACAATTTTGTTCGCATCATATGTATGCTGGTGATTTTCAAATGTACGTTAGTGCTAAGAAAGCAGATAAATAAAGTTATTAATAACGTAAACCACGACCTTAGTGATATTGAAGTCTGGTCCACTAAAAATGGTCTTAAACTTAACCCTTCCAAATCACAAGCAACGGAAGTGGGATCGGCTCTTTCCCATAAATTCCTAGAGAGTATCAGGATGTCTCCCATTTTATTAAATATTTCTTCTGTTCAGTGGTACTTAGAAGTTCGAAATCTTGGAGTAATTCTAAGCATAACTCTGACTTGAGATTGCCGTATTCAGTATATTAGTATGACAATATTTTTTCCTTCGTGAAATGTCTACAAAGATATCTACCAAACACAACTAAAACTTTGTTAGTAGAATCAATTATCCACCCACTTATTGACTATTGTGATACTGTGTATAATGATATACACAAGAAATTAGACAAAAAACACCAGTCCATACAAAAAATATGTATTCGATACATTTTTTATTTTAAAAAAATGATGATGAACCTCGTCATGAATGTCATAGGATACTACGAATGAAGCAAAGACACAACATGCATTACCTCACAATGCTGTACTAACTTATTAAAACTCGAAACCCAGCAGATCTGGCAAAACAATTTAAATATTTAAATTCTCAAAGATTTCGAAATTCCCTCACTTTGACTATTCCGAAACACAAGACGATGTACCTGAATAAAACGTTTCACGCAAATGAACTTCCTTTGCGTATTAGAAACTGTTCTTCGGTCGCAGTATTTAAAAGGACATTGAAGTCCCATATTTCTGATTCAGGGTTGTCTTGGTTGGGTTTGAATGCTTTACAGACGATGTGAATAAGATTATTGAAGCAGATTGAAATTATATCTATATCTTATAATTTTTATTTTTTTTACTTAATGTTGTTACTTCATAGTCATAGTTAAATCAGCTGTCTATCTCTATTTTGTTTCTTACAAAAGATTCAATTTCTAACTGTATATATCTAGCTATAAATATTTTATTAAAATGTTTGTACCATAAAATGAATCATTTAGTCTGTTTAGTAATGTATCAATATAACCTCATTTATAGGAGATATTAGAGTCATTAATTTATTAAAATTCTACATATCATTAGGACATATTAAGTTACAGATCTGATATATGAATGTTAGAGTCAAAACTTAAAATGCACTGCATAGCCATATTAATTGTAACTCTAATATATTAAACATTATATGGAATATCTCTTGTAACATTTCTTATGTATTTTTTCCTGTGTATTTTTATGTAACATTTCTTTCGTAAGTTTTCTTATATATTTTTTTGATATGTATAATCGTATAATTTAGTGTCATTTAGATTTTAAGTTTTTGTTTTATCTGTGTTCGGTACTAATCCGTCATCCTAATTTAGGTTTTTCTGGGTCTTCCTCGATTACTTTAGGTCAAATAATTTCTGTCTGCTACATTTATACATTAGTTTACCGTTTCAAGAAGTTTGAATAATATTTAGCTGTGTAAATGGACCAAGCAGATATAGAATACACTTTTCGTAAACCGAAATGAAAGATATGATAATGATAAAATACATAGGGGGACATCAAACTGCAGATACGAAAATACATCAATTTCTGTCTACAACGAAATTACATTTACATAAAACTTTTATGATATTTTTGTCACTCTATGCTGTAGATGGAAAACGTATATGAGAAAGTATGTGCAATGGTTTTGCACCACTAGGTTTTGTCACAAACTAAAGAGTTATTCCCCACGGATACAATTTTGTTTGTCTGTTATCCTTGCAAAACTAATCAAATTTCTATCCATGTCTTTAACAAAAAATACATTTTGCATTTTATTTGGAACTATTTCATTATTCCCTGGAAAGTAACTGATCACATGTCCTACTTTGGTTGCCTTTAAAATTTTACCGTCTGTTATCTTGACATCCATAGGCTGTTGAAAAAGTTATACAAACAGAAAAATATTCTTCATTGTTTATTACACGATCAGTGCAGCCACTGTCCAGTGACCAATTAATTTTTATTTTATTTTTATTACTTGAATCAATTTCCTGTTGTGCTTACAAAGATCGCGCCTCTAATGCAAAGCTGTCATATCTCGTACCTTGGCTGCCTTGATACCGACCACTTTGGACCGTGCTGCTTCTCTCGACCATGATGCCATTCTCCATAACTTCCACGCTGAAGTTTCCTCGGAACTGTCCACCGCGTTGCCACTTACCTCTGTTTGTTCCATTTTGACGACAAATTTTCTGGGAATGTCCTGGTCTGCTCCTGTCTATTTGAACTGAATTTTCTTTCAGAGGGAAATCCATTGGACTTTGTACTCTCTCGCCAGATTCTGTCTTACAAGACGATCATACTTTTACTTTTAACATATTCGACTGTTCGGTCGTTTTCTTTCAACACTTCCACTAAGTCCGCGTTATGGCTCATGGATTCTGGCATAGTTCTTAGCATATAATTCAATAAATAAACTTTATTGTTAAAAAGTAGTTGGAAACTGAGTATGACTATGTGGGGGATAATAAACAAAGTTACTCTCCGGAAATAAGCAAGGAACCATCCCATCAATGGCCCAAGGGCAGTGACGGATTTAATAGTTATAAAAAATTAATCAAATACGTAGGTCTACTGTTATCAATTTATTATTCCAAAAACATAGATATAATGCGCAGTTAAAATTCGAGATTAATAATTACAAATGTATTAAATGATATTTCGGCCTATTGAAAACCCGTTACTACCCGGAGAAAAACCCGGGCCAGGATGGGACTTTTCTTTTTCTCATACTTTTCACCCACTACTTTTCTCAAAATCTCTGAACACAATTGAGCCACTATAGTTATCCAATATCAACTTTTCCTATTTGTTTCTATAATCTATCGGCAATGCTGTTGATTCTTTAGAATACAACTCATCAATTTCTTTATTCCATACGCAGTTTCTGTATCGCCTAAGAACTCCTGTTGTTGATTAGTAATGTCTCCATATTTATAGTTCATTGCTCTCAGGATTTTACTTCCCAGGAATCTTCTTTGTCTGTACTCTCTTTTTCACTTGTCACAGTATGACATTTCTTCACCTTCAGATGCATCAGAATAGGTTTTTTTCAAATTCCATAATCCTCACCATCAAACACTGGTATCGTTATGTCCGCCATGATGATCCACTAGCATCGAATAATTTACAGTTAGTTTTCACTTATTGTTCTACCGCGGACTGCTACCAATAAACATATGCATTTGAGTTTCACTGTTTTTTTAAATCATAACAACAAAGTATACAAACATTCAGAGGGCTCTAATGTCCAAGATGTTGGCGAGCTCTAAAGCCCCAATAATAATAATAATAATAATAATACAAACATTCACTTAGCATAGAGCCAACGACCATCACCGATCATCATTACACATACATCTAAATGTCTCTACAGAACAGCAGAGCACGACATACAAAATCTAACAAGGAACTCCTATATAGTTTTATCCGTACCCTGAAGATTGCACCACATACCAATATAAATGGGATATATATTAACTGAGATAAATGTGGACATACAGAGAATGGTGGCGAAGAAGATAATAGAAAATGGTGAAGAGGAAGATGGACAAATGGGATACGGAGATAGGACTGTAGAGTACATTTCGGGGGAAAATATGATTTCAAATAATATCAACATTATTAAGAAGAAAAGACCATAAGTACGTTGCAGTGCCGCGTAAAAAAAGTAGACTAATGTCTAAAGCGAAATGTCCAAGTGACAAGATTTGAGATACTTTAAAAATTAAGGTTTCTGGTGCCGACTGGGGTAGAGGTGATTCCAGGTACATTCTTGGAGTCATTCTGCAGATTGATTTCGAAAGCAATATGTATGAGATTGGCACTAAGGATGGACGGTTGACTCAAAAGTATTCTCGACCAGTTGCCGATTGTAAAGAGAATTTTATTTCACAAGTTCTAGTTGAAGTTGTGTTTCTTTGTGAGTGTGCTAGGAAAGTCAATCGCAGATGGTCAAGACTTCAAGAGATGTAACTGCAAAGGTATATCTTTTAATAAAATATAACTGAAAGAAGCATTGGTGTGTTTGTTTACAAATGGTAAGAATAAGTGTTATTTCATTGGATAAAACGTTGTCTTTTTATTTGACGAACATTAGTGAAAATTGCCTACATCCGGAATATTGTAATTTATCACTTAAGCCAAGAGGCTGTGGGCGGTATATAAAATTACTGGTTAAAATAATAAATTTCATACGTATCACTTCAGTCAAGAGAGTTTGGTTTGTATGTAAAGTAACCGGTTTTTTTTATATTTATTTACTTAATGATTTTTGGCGAGGTTCGGGTCATTTGGCCCGCTCTTCCACCTAACCGTGACTTTGGCTAGGGAATTAGGAAGAAGAGATGTTGGGTTGCCAGAGAACTTATTGAGCCATCATTTGTCTGGAGTAGGTGAGGGAAATACCAGTTGAAAACCTCACCCAGTTCAGCCGAGCAGGGTTTGAAGCCACTCAGCGGTATCGAGGTAGCGAAGACGCTGTCACTAGACCGCCGCTGTCGTTTAATGATATAATTAATTATTATGTCGTTTAATGATATAATTAATTATGTTATAATGGTAAATATTATATATACATATATTATAATAATTATTATTATTAATAAACTTCAACTAACCACCTCTATTGGTTATTGTGTATAAAACCCGGTTATAGTCCAAACTAACACATATATCAAAATTACGGTAACAAATATAAGTAAATCTATACTTCTGAGTAAAATGGTCCATGTATGTGTAAATAAGATCCACAAAAGTGCAAGAGTATAAGTTAGCGGTATGTTTCCCAGAATTCATAAAGGTGTTATTTACAATGTCAAGAACGTATGGGATGAAGCATGCCAATAAAAAATGTTCGTGATACATAATGTTTCTTAACTTAACTTCGAAACCAAATTGCAAGAATATATTGTAGTTTAAGGTATTTCGAATGTTGTTCTTTTTGTTTGGCTTCCCTTTCCGCGTGAACATAAGCTGTAGGAGAATGATGCTGACTATATCTTCTACTACCAAGAGGTTAAGGAATTGGACAGTTCCACCCTACGCAAATTTTTCGGTCCATCAACTTAGTATATAGTATGCGGCTGATAGGTACCTAATAATAATTTAAAATCAGTGACCACGAATAAATATCCACTGAAGGGATTTTGTATTCTTCATTAGATGCTATTCGGAGTAGTATATTCATTGTTAAAATGTCGTAAAAGGAAGTTATTCTTAAATTGTTTTAAAAATTAAAAAATATTATTAATATCTATTTACGCTCTTGCGAATATATTGAATGTTATTATATTCAACGAGGTAAATGTAAGGAAAATTTTGAAGCATGTTTCAACCGAAATATAAATACATATTTTACTCTAAATTATTTTGAAGTGTTTTCGACAGTTGATTATTCTACTTTCTTAATGACACGTTCGTTATTATTACAATGCTATAGTTCCTCTCTTTCATTAAGAATTCTTAGTCCTAAAATAGAAAGAGAACCTATTTGTTTTTCTTCAGTACCAGTTCTCCTCTCCTCGCAGCGTCCACCTGAGAAATGAAATTCAGAATGGACTACAGAAGCAACTCTCCGGAGGTCTGCTCCACTTCCGTTAATAAATCCATGAATCTTTATAAATGTGCTTCCCGTACGTGCACGTGTTCTAATTATTCATCACACAATGATTTCATTCGGTAGCAACGTGTAACGACGCAGTTCTTTGTTCCCGCTGTCTTATTCACCTCTCAAGATTCAACATATCAAGATCCAAACGGCTTTTTCCACTCGTGCCCCTTGCTAACAAAATGATAATGTTAGTTAGTTCACCTGACAGATACTCGCAGAGATATTTGGGTTTCGAAATATTTATTAACTAACGATATATTTCTAAATACAAGTTGTTTTTTCTTGTTTCCTTTGTATTTGTTAATCCAACACATAGATATGAGAAGAGTTGAAATGTTCACATTATAAATTAAAGAGTTAGTCACGCTCCTCTCCACCAGGCAGGCACAGAAAGTAGAGTGAAGTATTTTGATAAGAGAATTGATTTGTGAAGTAGTGTTCGCGACATGAAGGTTAAGAGTGTTATGTGACTTCGTTTAGAAATTCTTGAAATGCTCGATATAATTATTATTCGCATTTGCAAAAATTTCTATTTTTCAAAATTTCTTTCTAACCTCTACATTGTGGGTTTATCATAGGCACTAGGGTCATTCCACCTCTGACTCGAAATAACGCTACCTTTCAATAAATTACAGTAAATTGAAAAAGCAACAACAAACAAACAAGGAAGAAAACATAACACTGCAATAAATTAAAACCCTTAATATTTTTTGAAAATATATCCTTATAATAAGCCTATGTTTTATGATGTTCTTAATTAAATTATTTTTCTTTAAAGCTCACAATTAATTCGTCTGGTAAAAATTACAAATATAATTATCTGCAATACAACAGAAAAAGTACATATATTTACCTCTTTCTAGCTCAGAACCAAGAAACAGCTCGTTAAAATCTACACTTTTCTTTACAACAAACTATCGGCGTGCTTTACATCCACCACTATATGTAGCATTGTTTCTAGCGTACTCAACTATCGTTCAAGAGCTGTCACTATCTCACGCTGCCGTTTTCATCTAGACGGGGTAGTGGTATTCTCCGGTCTACCCCACATGCTTTTAAAACATTTTTTACATGTTCTATTGGAACATACTGAGCAATCATAAATTATGATTGTTGAAAACAGACTTTGTTTTAACCCGAAAACTGTTTACAATCAAAATTTCAATGTAACCTTGCATCTTCATTATACTTTTTTGTGCATGGCACTTAAGAAAATGAAAGTAAAAATTTGGAGAATGAAGGAACCAACTCAATATTACCTTTCTGCACAGTCAGTTGACAGTTGTGCAAACAATTGACTCGATCTGAAAATGTAGGTATGATCTTCGGTTTATTAAAATGGTGGGATTTGTGTGTGTGTGTGGGGGGGGAATGGGGGGATTGCTCTTATACAGAATATCTTCATCCACCTTTTCTGGTGAAAACAGAGAATCACTCACGAAGGATGTTATACACAATGCATCTCTCTAACGACAACATGAGTTATTCTTGGTGCATTATTCCCTGGACTTCCTAGAATATTTTACTCGCCAATATCTTTATCTTATTTATTTAACTCGAGGTAAATAAACCTTAACGAAAAAAAGATAAAATTATGTAGATAACGTGAATTTCGACATTCATTCTCGTGGAAAAACTACCCAACGTTAGAATCGTTGCCCCCTCGAAAATCTCTAGACGGAAAAGCGAAAGAAGTTAACTTTGCTGTTTCAAAGGCTAAAAGTCAAACTGTGAACTTACAACAGATACAATCGTTAAGTACACTTTATTTGTACGTACGAAAATCCGTTTAAAATCCTATGAATTTTTATGAACTTTGCGAAATTCACAAATTTTATTGTCTTATGTGATTTTTATTACAAATAAGTTACTAAGAATATACAAAAAGAAAAATTTGAGTTACTTAGATCATAATACGTTCAACACTTAGATTAGAGCTTCATGGCAATCTAATAGTTTTTGTATATCGCTCTTTCACTTTATTTATTTTAAAGAAATTATTTAGGAATATGGTGCAGTCATACAATTTAAATTAATTTTAAAATAGAACAATTAAAATTCGATTATATACAAAAGAAGGAAATAATATTTACAGGATAATTGGGGCAAAAAACTTTAATTTTCAGCGGGTGACACCGAAGCTCCACTAGTCTGAAACGAACGAATACTTGAAGATATTTAAAGGAACTTCATATCTTAACGAGTAACTTTGTAATTGGTCATTCAAATAGGGCAAACTCCATATTACGTTTTCAGGTTGTGATCCCTGAGATACTGTCTTGACCGCTCCTTGCCTAATCGATTTGGACGCCTACAAAATAGTTACGTCTTAAATATACCTCATATCACCATTTTCTGGAAAGTGGTTTGTCCATTTCATACTGTGAGTGCAACGGGAATCGAGTGACGGCAATATTGGGTTGGTCTTTAAACCTTTACTAACACTGCTTAATTTTGCGGTGAAATTAACACTTTCATCTTCTCCGCTTGTCAATCTCCTCTCGTTAAGCGAGAGAATATTTGAATTTTTTGTCTTCAAAAAGAGTAAAACAAATCTATTTTCTAAAGCAATATTCCTTTAATTGTGATGTTTCCCTACAAAACCCCCAAAAAGATTTTCCCATTGACTGAAAGTCTTGACCGTTTTAGAAAACCAGAAGAAGTCTTCTTGCAATCACTTTTAGAATATAAAGTTGTGAGAAATATTTTTCTGACGCATTCACCTGTGTACTTAATGTTATTGATCACTGTCACGGAGTCCCTCTGTAATTTCTCATGATGAGCTGAACGCAACGACAACACCGAGATCACCAAGAGGACGCAGGAACTGTAGGTGGTGTGAAATTCTAGAAAGGTAGGAGGAGAAATAACTCGGGCACCACTACTCATAATAGGATAAATTGATAGAAAGAATGGGCGTCACAAATAATGCGAAATATCATTTCTTTCGATGTTTGTAAAGAGTACAAATAGTACATGCCAAATGTTTACACAAACACATTTCACAATTAGTAACAGTCCTAAAAATGGTATTATTTTCTCTAAAATACCCTTCCTTAGAAACATGACTTTAAATTAAATATGTTCTGTTACCAGGCCGTATAAAATACTACTATTTCATAAATAGAAGTAAATCTTTAATTTTTGATTTACTTCCGTAACGATTTACAAATTTTTTATTTAACTCCTCTCATTCACTTACAAAATATATATTTTCATTTATTACATAACTTATTTTTTGTATGTAGAGAGATTGTGGTCTGGACTTCCTTGACCACTTAATTTTGAAAAATGAGAGAGAGGTATTAGATTTCCGAGGTATGTATGGTACCAAACCAATGTTACTCAGGACTAGGTGAGGGTAACCTCAGCTGAGAATCGCTCTGTTTGGCAGAGCAAGAGTTGTTACCCACCCCGCACCGTTAGGTAGTTAAGGGTGAAGCTAGGAAATTGTTTTAGCTAGGATCAAACGTTATTCTAAAACTTGTGGAAGTTAGTGCAGAAGCATTTGTTTCAGAAGCGTCTATTTGTCACTAAATGATAAATGTTATTTTTCCTTCCTCTTTGCCGATTATCTTAACGCGAAGCACGAAAATTCATTTTTCTTAACTCCACTTCTAACTGCAATGTTTTTTCATGATACATATTTTTTTCAACCTTCATCTTCAGAGGAGGAGAAGAAGCATGATAAATTGATAATTCAAAATGAAATAAATTAGCTATTTTTATAATTCAGTATTAATTTAAAACAAAATAAAAAATTGCGATAGCTTTGTTACATGGGAGTTCTTTGGGAAATAGTTTCTACTTTCGAATCCTCCGGGTGGCTACTTTTTTCATGGTGTCACCCAAAGAAGTTCGCACAATACTCTTAATTAGAGATGCTACTTATTAACATTGCGCTCAGAATTATTTGAAGAACTCTATTTCCAATAATACTTTTTATTGGAAACCTATGTAGGTTTATGAAATTATGCCTCAAAATTTACACTTGAAACTTTTACACTATTTCAACATGTTTCATGGGTCGAATTCTTAGAAGTTCTTTTCATCAACATGGTAAGATAAAATTTAACGCGTAGAATTATTATTTTTAAATTTTTAACAAGTAAAAAGCCATTTCAATTTTTTTTTCTGAAACCTTAGTAAAAGCTACGGTAAATATCCTCACTGTATATTGACGAGCTTTATAAACGAAAATGATGAATGTAGTATAGTATTTTCCAAACGTCATATCAGAAGAATAAGACTATCACAAAGATCGTATGTAGACTATTCTGTCAGATTATCTAGCAAGGAGTACTAGTGAATTTACGCGCTTCTTATCCACAGGCACCCTACCTACGTACCTCTCGGGGGAGCAGTCTGCCCTCGAGCGGCTGGGCTCGTGGGCAAGAGCAGAAGCGATAGCACTGCTAATGTGGCGGCGCTCATGGCCGAGCAGACAGGCGGCGGGCAGGCGGTCGACCGATCAGACGCGACTGATCGGATTCGCGTCGTGGAGCCCGTCGCTACCCGCTCGCGTTTAGCATAACTGACCGGGACGCTCGGGTTGGATTACTCTGCGATGAATTCGCCGCTTGCGGTGTCGATGGTGTCGCGCATTTACATCTCCACCGCCCAGAAATCTGTTAGTCTTTGTGGAGTTGTTCTGACTATTCTAGTGAGGGGTTACGACGCCTAGTTAGTATTTCGTGGGTTCTGAATGTGGGATGGTGTCCTGAAGCTCAAACTGAGTTCCCTGTCTAGTAAAAGAATAAAGAGTTTTGTCCAGGTATCCTCTTGGCATATTATGTTTCTGTTGTCGTAGGAGAACGGTGTTTGGTTCGCAAACTTGACATAAAAAATGAAACAAAATGGAACATTTTTACAAATTGAATTGAAAAGTTATGCAATGGCATTTAAGCAATGTGAAATAATGACACACAATGTAATGACAAATTACACGAGTAAACACGTTTGGAGCTTAGATAAAGTTTTACTCAAGACATGTTTAAGCAAAGTTACCGGATGTGTAAATAGAATTGAGTAAAATGAGTTCAATTAATAGGAAAAGGTATGATGTAAAAAAGCTAAAAAAGTGTATAATTATTTACAGAAAGTGATATATGAAGATAGGCTAGCCAGTCTAATCCTCAAAAAAATTAAGGAAGGAGGGTGTTGAAATTTTGTGGGATGAACTAGAGACCTTTCTGGGAGAACAGGAAGAAGTTTTATGAAAGCAACGTACTTGGAAGAAATTTGTAATATGGAAGAATGAACGAATCAATGATATGGAGTATCAGTTGAACAAAACAAGGGAAAATGAATATGATAGAAAGTTTCTGTGGGTAAAAGAACGCATCATATGCGTGATAGATGAAAAAATGATAATGCTTGTAACAGCAATGAAGACTAGAGAAGAGATATTTGGGATGGATGTCAGAAAGGGATTGGAAGCTGTCACTATGAAAATTGAATGTAAAGAAAATACAGAATTTAAAGGAAAAATAAAGGTAACCATGGAAAAATGGAAAAACATACACTTGAAAATATTGATAGTGTGTTAATGGAGAAAAGCGGGGAACAAGAGAAAGCAATGAGCTTAAATAAAATACAAAAAAAAATAGAGGAACAGATACAAGAGATAAGAAAGATAGTGACTAAGAAACCAACTTATACGCATGTTGTAGAAGCGGGGAAAAGAGATAGACCTGAAGAGAACAAAGGGAAGACTGTAATAGTGGATAAAATAATAGGAATATTCGAATAAACATAAGGAAGAAGATAATGACGAAAATGAAAGAGAAGAATATAAATATAAACATTTTATCTTCGCGAAAAACAAAAGATGGCACCCTGATGGTAACGTTAGAGGTAGAAAAGATACGGGATTTGGTGGAACAGGACGCAGATGTTCTTTTACGAGACTTGAGCAAGAATATAATATTGTATGGAATCCAAGACGAGGAAAATGAGGAAGAGGTATTGTAATATCACGGAGTTTTGTGACGCTATCGGAGGAGGTTGACGTTACTTTATTAGAGAAATGAAATTTTGTTGTTTGTCTGACTCGCTAAGAAATGTGCATTTCATAAGATGGTCCAAATGAGGTGATATTGTTGTGGAGACATTGTTATGTTTGACAACTTGAGAAAGAAGATAGTTATAGTGGGTGTTTTCTTATTGGACAATTACGAATGCAATTTTGAACCACAATGACCAGTTCTATCGGGTAGGTGGACAATTGAATGTGTGGGGAGAGACAGAACTGAGGAGTTGTTGAGCGCGAGTGGTGAGAACTTGACGCTCTGGGTTGAGTGACAGAACTTGGGGACATGAGAGTCCAAGAGTGTACATCTTGTTATTCAGTAATGTTTGGGTGTTTGCTATAAAAATTCAAATTTGTATTCATATTATAACTAATGTCAGTTTATTTGTTATATTAAATTTATACAATCTCCAGGTCTGGTAGTTTTTCTGGCTTTCCGATGCAAAGCCAGTGGGGGCAGCAGAGGACTACCCGATACCTAAGAAGGATTTTGAATTAGGTATTGTAAAGTATTTATCTGAAAGTCATCGTATGAAAAGTGTAGTGTTTCGTGGGAAAAATTCGGCAATGTGGAATCTGCTCGATACTTAGGAACGCTACGGACGACGTTATAGGACGTTACAGGTATTACAACAAATAATAAATCAACATATAAGGACATATAGTGATGAGAAGGTAGACGTTAGAGTATTGAGTAGAATAAAAGATAAAAGACAAGGTGTAGAACATTGGATTATTGAATTAGATGGCAAGCTTTTTCAAAGAGTCATGAAAAGAGAAAGACTATTTTGTAACATGCGTTCCCACATAATAGAGGAAAATTTAGAACCTCGACGTTTTTTCCAGTATCATCGTTTAGAATGGCCAATGAAACGGTAGACCGCATATTGTGGGAATGCTGCTTTTTTGGTAATGAGAGACGAGAGGTTTTGGATGAATACATGAAAATAGGCATGATAGACGCAAGAAATTAATAGAATCGTAGAAGTATATTGTATTTTCAAATTTCTGCGACAAAATTTTGTGTTTGCGTGAGGTATTAAGAAATTGTTGAAGATGATTTGTTCGTGATCGATAGACAACAAAAGAATAAATATGTTTGTATGTACGTACAAGATATTAAGAAATGTATGTAGAGTTTACAAACCCTGTAGTAACTCTGAGACAGGGGCATGTGCTAAATAATAAATAAATATTCGTAAATAAATAAATATATTCTAACGACCCGAATTCGTTAGAGGATTTTATGATATTATTTTGAAACATGTGCGGAGAATAATGGCTCAATTAGAATCGAAAACCCTATAGGGTACTAATTTGAATGAGCGCCAAATAGGAGCGCGTTCTGTGAGGTATGAGACGCAGATAGAAACTTTGTAAATCCGATTGTGATATTTGGAAAAATGTGAATACACCTTGTGGAGCTAGCGACGCGAAACTTGTCAGAGATAATTGATTGTCGGAATGCACCGTGAGATAAATTTAAACTGGTGTGGGGAGAATTGCTGAGGAGGAGGAAATGCGACAGGTATCGCTCTCAATTTTACGCGGGTCATCAGAGGGGACAGTTGGTTCTGAATCTTACGCGGGTCATCAGAGGGGACAGTTGGTTCTGAATCTTACGCGGGTCATCAGAGGACATAGTTGGTTCTCATTCTCACTTGGCTCATCAGAGGGGACGGTCGCACTGAATATTACGTAGTTCGTCAGAGGGAACGGTCGCGATTAAATCTTGCGCGAATCGTCAGAGAGTACGATTTGAGTGTAATATTTCGAGAAGCATTATATCGGATGATCCGTGGATCAAAACGAAAGAACGTAAGAACGCGGTTTGAAAGAATCAGATTTTGTGGTCCGTATCGCAATTGAATTTATTAACGAACGGTCGAAATAAACGCAAGTTTGAACGCGTACGAAATATCATTCAAGGGCTCCAAGTGAAGCAATTTAGGCGTTGTAAAGTTTTCCGAAACACGTATTGGACGAAACACGAAAACGGTAGCACGTCGGTGACCGTATTAACTGGCCGCGAACTCGATCGAGGACGAACGAACGCTTGGAGAACAACATCGCGGGCAGTCGGTGGTTTCAAGGTCGCAGTATAAGCCGAGTAGCAGCAGCAGACTTCGCTGGATGGAAAGGGGGGTGTTTCTGGCACGCTGAGTGTGGACACGATTTCGAAGAACGTATTCTGGGTGTGAGTATAAGTCTCTGTGAGACGAACATTTAAGCGCAGTGATTTCAATGATTAGGGATTTGCATATCTCTGTAATTCAGTGAGAAGCTAGTCTTGCAAAAGAGAAAGTCTCATTGGAATGGAGTCTGTCGTACTTGTTTTAAATTTTGTTATCCGAGAAGAAAGAAGAGACAAGAAGGTGTTAAAAGAACTATTAAATTTTCTCTGCCGAAAAAGAACAATGTAATGCTCATATCGTGCTTGTTTTGATTTTTTTGATAAAGATTTATTGTATAATTTGTAAATGTAACAGCACGGACATATTAAATGAGCTAGATGTAATATTGCGCAACAAATTGCAGGGTATCTTTTCTATTGTATTGTGTTGGTAGCGAATTTGTGTTCATGTACATTTTATGTAATATTTTATGCCAGGAAAATAGCAGAATAAATTGTGATAATCACATCAGAAGTACCGAATCCTTATTTTTTAATTTATAATTATCTTAATGCACGTTGTTGTTAACTATAAGAAAGGGTTCATTAGAATATAAATAAAAAAATATTCCGGTTTATATTTTTTTCCGCGGCCATTGAAAGTCCGTGTAAGAATTTGTAAACATGAGAAACCCCTCTTGTAAACACTATCAGGATGCTCTGAAGTAGATTATCTTCTAGTACTAATCATTTTTTATGATTCACTTTCCACATGATGCGTACTACTTAAACAAGTAGGCTGGTCATCAAATTCTGTGAAGTATTTTTGTCACGTTTATTGCAGTATCGTTCATTATGTTTTTGTGAGAAGAGCTTATGATTGACCTAGCAAAACAAAATCTTATTTTGGGACATTTGTAAGCAAGAATACATGTCCAGAAGATGTACATTACACCAATTGTGTTTCAACGAAGGAAATATTACCATTTTTTTATTGCATGCTAAGTTTGGGAAACAGATTGAAGCCACCATCACAGTGGCACCATCGAATCAGTATTTCAAAATGATCTTTCTACTCATGAAAAAACATTTTCGACATGTCCATGATTACTTGTTTCAATCCATCTATTTCACCTATTATAAAATGTAACATGATATCTCACCGATTTTGTGCATCTGTGTGGAGCATGCAATGGAGTATATAATATTTTTAATAATTTTCCATATTACCTTAAAACTAAGCAAAAGCGAGTACGATGTCGCAATTAATGCTCATCAATTAGTAAATCTTTTATCGAGCAGTAATAATGTCCTTCCAGGGTATATTTTAAAACATATACGGGATGATCCATTACTATTTAAGTAGAGTCATCAAAATATCTCAAATACTTAGCATTCAGACTCTACAGGGAGGAATATATAACTTTTATCTGAAACATGATTCCGACTTACAGCACTGGAGACGTAAAAATAACATTTTCAGCAAATGTCAAGAAATACACAGCTCGATAAGAAAGGAAAATGTGTTCAATATTTAAAAGAAACTACAATCTGTGCTAAACTACAGCTGGTCTAGTTTTAGCACGAGTGAAAGAGCCCCTTTCAAACATTAACTTTTTAATTGAAATTTTTTCTAGGTTCCTTAGTATTTATTTTAGATATTTTGACGTTTCCAAATTAATTGATCCCCCTGTTTGATTACCATAGGTGTAAAAATTATTGATACCCGTGTTTGCTCGTAAATAGACAATGACTCAGAGGACACATATATAAGAGAGATTTAACTCATACTATTCTGCGCTGGTTAATATGAGCAAAGCATTTTATCATGGCTGTTTCAATTTTTATTGAAAGTCGAACTAAAAAAGACGTGAAGCTTAAAATGTGTAAATAATTTAGCTAACTTAAAAATCAATGAATTATTTTTACTAGCTTTGAGAAATAAGGTTTTAGGTATTCAGTTGTAACATAAGATGAAGAACCAGTTACTGAACTTCGTTTGCTTTGAATAACATAAGATACATTAAATAATGATAAAAAATAATTGCTATAATACGAGTAATAATAATGATAATAATAATAATTGCCTTGGAAAAGTGAAGAATCTTTAGTAGTCGTAAAGGTAAAGATTTAATAAACCCTCAGGGAGTTGATACAGTGCAAGGTAAAATTGGACTAATGACAGAATTTGAATTTTACAAGTATCTAGGAATAAAGCAATCAAAAATGATAGCACACACTGAAATCAAGAGAACTCTTACATCGGAATTTACCACCAGACTGGAGTGAATCTGTAGAACAGAGCTGAATAGTAATAATTTGATAAAGGCCATAAACACATATGTAATATCAATTTTAACTTATTCATTTGGGATAATATCTTGGTCGACCACTGATTTGGAAAATCTGCAGAGAAAATTGCAGATAAACAAGAAACAATAGACAATCTTGTTTCAGGATGTCCCATTTTAGCTACGAATGAGTATTTGGTAAGGCATAACAGAGTTTGTTCATATATACATCGTCATATGTGTAAAGCTTTCGGGTTCACAGTGAAAGATAACTGGTAATAACATGAACATATTTCTGTGAACTCCAATGAGAAAGCAACAAATCGTTGGGACCAGCCAATAAATACCGACAGGACAATCAATGAAAATAGGTCTGACATTGTTCTGATGGATAAGGAGAGTAAGGAGTGTCTTCTTATTGATGTTTCTGCTCCCAACGCCATGAATGTTGTGAACAAATAGTAAAAAAAACTACTCAAATTGAATCACAAAATGTGAAGAATGAAGACGAAAGTCTGACCTATTATTGTCGAAGCCATAGGAACAGTGAGCAAATATATAGAAAACCGCCTTCAGAAAATTCCTGGAAAAACGTATCTGAGGTCCAAAGAATATCCATTCTGGGGACGGCTCATGTAATTCGGAAAGTGTGCTCCTGAAAATTTCTCAAGGAGACGCAGACTACGGGAATTGAAACTTCCTTGGACGCGTACTGAAATACCTACCAGCTATGCTGAGAAGAAAATCCAAATAATAATAATCTGATCAAAAGAATAGAAATGCTGGAATTGTAAGCAAAGCAAAGAAAAACATGCAAAGGTGCAATATACTATAGAATAATGACAGTGAACGCTGCTTCTAAAGCACGACAGCGAACGAAAGACACGAAAGGCACTGAAAGAGTCATGGCGTGACAAACCTCTTCGTGGTCAATTCTTGAAACGTATTGAGAAAGAACAGATCACCGAAGTCCAATCATTTATGTGGCTCAAAAGGGGAAGAATGAAACCACAATCTGAAACTGTCATAATAGCTGCCCAAGACCAGGCATTGAGAACGTGACATTATGATATGATGGTTCTCAAAATTGTTCAGAATTATAAATGCCGACTGTGCCAAGATCAACCAAAAACCATTGACCATATAGTGTCAGCTTGTCCAGTTGCCAAGTATGAGTATCTCCAAAGACATCATAGTCTGCTGCTACCTAAATTGGCAGATATGCACAGCGCTTAAAGTCCCAAGCTTAAGTCCCAAGTGATACGAACAAACACCGAGACCCGAGAGTTCTATTGGAGGATACACTATTTTGTATGATCAGGAAATCCAAACTGATCGCATGGTAATAGCAAGTAAACCGAACATTGTCAACCGGAATTTGGATAACAAATCATGCCAGATCGTAGACGTTGCAATTCCAAGTGACCAGAATGTCAATTCGAAGGACTCAGAAAAGCAATTAAAATACAAGAATTTGGCAATTGAGTTTGGACGGATGTGATATGTAAAGACCCCAATTGTAATTGGAGCCTTGTGTGCGACTCCTCGAAATTTAAAGAACATGTCGGAACTGCCTGGCAATTCAAAAAACTGGCAAGTGTTGGGAGCTGCCCACATTCTACGAAAGATATTATGAGAACACCAACATCTCTCGGACCTATTACTTAAGAAGCTGGGTGCAACCTGGAATGGGTTTAAAAGCTAACGGACTATACCACCGTTAAGTCGTGAAGAGTAACGAAATATAATTTTCTGAAGACAATAATGGAAAATTGGAATACAACCATTAATTTAATAATAGACAGCAAAATTTTAAAAACTGGCAGAATTAACATTAAGATAGGCATATTTCAGGGAAATTCACTCAGTATTCTTTGGTTTTGCATTGTCCTAAACCCAGTCTCTAATCTCCTGAATGGTACGAATTGTGGTTTTCAATTAAAAGCTGCAGAACGACAAAGCCACAACATCACTCACCTATTGTATAGGGATGACATTAAAATATACTCATCATCCTCAACTAAGCTTCATCACTTACTCACACTAGTAGAAACATTCAGTAAGGATATTGGAATGAGACTTGATACCGATAAATGCAGAACATTGGCTATTTGAAAGGTAAAATTAAAAGAGAACCTTATACAACAATGACAATGAAATTATTAAAGGAATGGAATAAAATGAATTGCACAAATATCTGGGACTACAACAATCTAGATGCCTAGACCATACATGCATAAAAAAGCAACTAACTGAGGAATTTGAAGATCGGGTCGAGAAATTAATGCATACAGATTTAAATGGCCGAAATTCAACAAAACAAGTAACACATTTGCCATTCCTATTTCATTTGGAGTAGTTTCATGGACACTAGCAGATATAGAAAACCTCCAGCGGATAGTCAGGACCATCATAAATAGGTCTCATCACAGAAGTTCAAATATAGAAATGCACAGTCAGACTCGAAAGGAAGGATGAAGGGGCGTAATCTATTTGAAGAATCTACACAGTTCACAAACAAAGCAACTCCGAGCTTTCTTTCGCCAGACAAAGGAAGAATATAACTTTTACAAGACCATATGTGCAGCTGACATGAAATATACTCCTTTAAATTTAGCAGACCACTCACCATAACCAAATGAAATTAACGTTGAAATCAGTCAGAGAATTAGCCAATGGAAATCTAATCCATTTCATGGTAGACATCCTCATGATATATATGAGCCTCATGTCGACAAAGCTGCGTCGAACGCCTAGCTTACAAAAGGGGATCTGTACTCGGAAACGGAGGGATTTCTCATGGCAATTCAAGACCAAGTAATAACCACAAAAATCTATAGAAAATTTATATTGCAAGACACTGACATAACAGATGACAAATGTAGGAGATGCCAAATTAAACCAGAAACTATCCAACACATCACAGGAGGATGCACTCCATTAGCACATACAGATTACACCCACAGACACAATCAGGTTGCTAATATTATTCATCAGAAACTCTGCGGGAAGTATGGACTAGTAGAAGACACTGCCCCGTACTACAAGTACTTCCCAATATCCATTTCAGAGAACAGCAGGTACAAATTTTATTTTGATAGATCAATCCTCACAAACAAAACAATCCATCACAACAGACCAGATATTATTCTAATAGATAAACTCAAGAAAATAACACACATCATAGATATTGCAGTAACCAACACCCACAACCAACAATCATATAATTCAAAAATATGAAGATTTGAAAAGAGAAATTCTTCGTTTATGGAATATGGAGTGTGTATATATAGTTTCTACAGTCCTGTCCACCACTGGAGTCATCCCGCACAGTCTGCATTTGAGCATCAATCGGCTTCATCTCCCAAAAAACATATATCTAACTTTACAAAAAGCAGCCATCCTTAACACCCGAAGAATAGTCAGAAGATTTTTAAATTGTGACGCTGTTTGAGGTGAGGATGCTTGGTATACTCCGCACCTTACCTGAACCAAACTACAAGTTATGAAAAAAAAATTTCATGAAAATAAATAATAATAATAAATCTGACTACTCCGCGAGACTCTGGCCAAAAGGTTTACTCTTTCGCCTGACCATCAAAAACATTTATAACATTTTAAGAGAAAAAAAAGATGAAATAGGGTATCTTTATTTATATTTAACGCAGGGAATCAAAACTAGGCACCATCCTGCGCGGTACATTAAAGTTTGCAAATAATTTTATTTCACAAATGATAATAACATAAAATGATCATATAGTACAAATTATACAAAAAAGATTAGAATGGATCTCGACACGAATTTTCAAGAAAAAAGAGGATCATGTCAAGAGGATCAAGAAATTATGAAGTCTCTCTGATCCTAGAAAAATTGTTCTACCTAGAAAAATTGTTCTATAACCGTCTTCTAGATTTTTTATCAAAATATAACATTCTCTCTGACGATCAACACGGTTTTAGGAAATTCTTTTCCACTACAAGCGCCATATTTTCCTTCTTAAACGATGTTACCACATCTCTAGACAGTGGAGAAAATCCTCAGGGTGTTTTTCTTGACTTATCCAAAGCATTCGATGTCATCGATCACGGAATTCTCCTTACCAAATTGCATTCTTTAGGCATTCGTGGACTTCCACATCAATGGCTAACTTCTTATTTAAAAGATAGATATCAACAAGTAGAAATATCCTATACTAAAAATAAAATACTTGAGCGTTGTCTTTCAGAAACAAAGCCACTTACTTGCGGAGTACCCCAAGGATCAATTCTCGGCCCTATACTCTTTTTATTGTATGTGAACGACATGTCATCATCCACATCAGATTGCAAAATGGTTCTTTTTGCTGATGACACTAATTTACTATGTAAACACGCCAATGCTCAAAAAGTTTTGTCTAACCTTTCGACTTGGTTCCATGCAAATCGTCTCATTGTAAACACTGACAAAACAGTGTCTATGTCATTTCACAATAGTATCACAAAATCTTTACCCCAGGTTTCTCTTTCTTTAAACGGAACACAATTAAAAACTGTTACAAATACAAAATTCTTAGGTCTCCATATTCAAGACAACCTCAAATGGAATTGTCACATTGACAATCTTAATTCCCAATTAAGCAAATTGTGTTACGCATTCCGAATCTTAGTTAACGCAGTTAGTCCACGTATTTCCCGTTGCGTATATTTTGCAAACGTTTACTCCCATTTACGTTACGGCATTACCTTCTGGGGTAATTCCGGTCAGAGTATTCAAACTTTCAGAATTCAGAAGAGGATAGTTCGGATAATTTGTAAATCTCACCCCCGAAACTCTTGTAAACCTTTATTCAAGGAATTAAATATCTTAACACTTCCCTGCATTTATATTTATGAAACGGTCGTGTTTGTTAAGACCGAATTACTGAAGCACCACCCTTGCTTTATACGAAACAGTCTCGTTCACGAACACAATACTCGCAATAGTAGTAATATTCATCACCCTAGAGTGTCAACCACTCTTTGCCTTAGTGTCAACCACTCTTTGCCAAAAAGGACCTTATCATTCGGGAATCGTTCTATATAATTCCCTGCCCAAGAATATAAAAGACATTATGAAATTGAATATCTTCAAATCCGCGGTTAAAAACTACCTCCTGCACCAGTGCTTCTACACTGTAAAAGAATTTATTGATTTTAATAAAAGTTAAATTCGTCTTGTACTTTATCACGCCATTGCTGTAGCACTTTTTAAACAACTTATAACAATTTCAAAAACTATTTTCTTGCATGGTTGTGTTGCCGTATGGCTCATATTAATTTAGTTTTATGTGTACTCAACTTTGGCACGGTTGTGTACATTAATTCTGTAGCCCCATCCTGGCCCGGGTTTTTCTCCGTTTTTCCTTCGGGTAGAGGCGGATTTCTTATACAGGTTCTCTAGGCTTTGTCTAGGGGCGTGTTTATTGTAACAATAAATCGTGAATTTAGTGTTTTTTCAACTCTTATGATTTTTAAACACTATACTCAGAATAATCTATAGTTCGATAATAACTTGTACATGTAAATTTACAAACATATTTGCGTTAAATTACAAACATATTGACATTATATATGTATTATAACTCGCAGCTAACTTTTTATCTTATCTAGGAACTTTTGCTGAAATATTTGAATCCGCCTCTGTCTTAGGGCCCTTGATCGGAATTGATGGGATGGTCCCTTGCTTGCTTCCGGAGAGTAAATTAGTTTATTGTCCTCCACGTGGTCATATGCAGTCTGTACTGTTTTTTGACAATAAATTTATTACTATTAAATTTAAATTTATTATTCTATCATTACTAAGTAAACGCGAACTTTTGTATTGTTTCGTTTATACTTTCCTACTTCTAAAATGGGGCTAGCCACGACTTTAACATCATTTCTCTGTCAATCAATGCTTATAGTAAGGTCTCACGTCATTCCACAATATCTATTCTAATTGGTCCATGGTCTTATGGCCACACATTCTTTCAACCAGCCACGTTCCTAGTTCCCCGTCATATTGATGTGTCTATCTCAAAGACACTTGCCCCTCCTACCATTGGGATTTGTTTAATGTTTTGCTCTATACCTATCCACAACTACGCGTCACGAGAATGAAGGTATTTTTTTGCGTAAGGGACTATTTGGGCGTCTGGCCACCGTCAATGAATTTCCAAAGGTTTGACAACTTCTGTCCCCACTTCATTTCCAATAGCTGATATAACGCAAGCTCTGGATTCTCCCCTTTTCAAGAGGGTAGCTGGATCATAACTCTCCAGAGTATGATACAAGGTCCCAGCTTTCTCATCCTTTGTAGTGCTGAAGATTTTCGGAGGTCTCCATTTTTGATTATCGCCAAACGCTGTCAATTTTTCAACGGTCCCCTACTTTCTAAAATGAGGGTGACACATCCACCCTTCTCTGTTTCAATTTAAAATTAACCAGACATTTGTTTTTCCCCTCTCTCGGTCAATTAAATCTACAAGGCCCTCACTTTTTCCTTAAAGACGGAATTGTATTTCAAAATAGCACAATTAATTTAATAATTTATGGTTTAGTTCTAATATATTATTAATTCTAATATATAAATAATCTAAAATAATTTAATAATTTAGTTCTAAAATATTATTAATTTTAATGAATTGTTTAAGTAAAATTCGATAAATGTGACAATATACATGAAAATTATATTGTAGAAAATGTGAGCTAATGTTAACCATTCACTGAAGAATATTATTAATGTTAAATTATCAGCCAAATAGGTAAGGATTCACTTGTCAGTCGAATACGCTATAAATTACAATATAGGTAAATGAGCACACATGGTTTACGTAAGATAAAGAAGAAAATTAAGTATTTATGTAACTCAATACAATATGTATCCCATGCGAATTTTCTTCGTGTTTCATAACGTGTAAGTCACCTTCATCGGTAAACCTACAAAATATATTTCCTCGTTGACAGAAAGGCACGAAAAGCAAAAAAGCGCTGGGAATAACAGTATTATATTTGATAAATATATGTATAAAAACTGGATCATCTAGGATGGCATCATCAGTCAGAGAGTGTTTTGACTTCGGGTCTTGCCCGCATCTTAACCAAATTCTTACTTTTGTTTGAGTGGGTTGGCCCTGAGTCTTTTATGTTGGCTGAGTGATAGAACTAATTATCCTCTTCCTTTTCGTTATGAATTGAGTTAAATAAAAATAAGATCAATTTAACGGAAAATAAATTTGAATAAGGCTGGCAAATATAACTAACTTCAACTAACACCTAGTGACGGTTTATTGTTCAACAAGCAGATAATTTTGAACAGAAATGAACTAGAAGGAATCAGGCTATCAAACCTTTTGGAGAATTTTTCTTGTTCATTATGCAACTGAAACTCGATGAATTCATTTACTAATGTGATTGTATAGTAATTTGAAGATTCTCTTTTATTACATGAAGAAGGACATATGAAGTGATTCGGCGACATACTTTGGCAAGAGAAATGGGACGAAGTTTCCATGGAAGCAAGGGCGTATGCAAGGTGGGGCAAGATGGGGTAGTTACCCTACCTTAAGCGTTTGGGTAGATACCCAATTTTACATATGAAACATTTAGTCAAAGAAGTAATTGAAAAATTTGTGAATATTCCTCACAAACTATTGTTAAAAATTGATTATTTTAAATAAATAGCGTTTTTAATGCTACTGTGTATTATTGTTTGGCATTCAACTCCCTTTGATATAGGTTAAATTCAGAAATCTTCCCGACCTTACGTTTTGAGCTGGATACGCCCTTACTTCGAAGAATAAAAATTTTGTTTGCATTGTACATTTAATTAATAAAACATTAAATATTTAACTCAATTTGGCGTATTATGTATTTTCGACTTAACCCGTCCGACCTGAGTCGACCCGACAGCGATTTGACTTGAAAACCCATCTGACCCGAACCGATGCCCACTCCGAGTTGCAGTTGAGCCAGTTTGTGGTGGAAAGTGCCAAAGATGAAGCCTTTCGCAATTGAAGACACTGACCACAACCCGTCAAGAACTATCTCAAAATATGAATTACATGGTACTAGCACATCCGTATTTGGGTTGCCCTCATATTGCAGTGTTAGTTGCTGCTAGAGGCTATGGAGAGAACAGAACTCATAAAGAGATATTAGGGAAAGAGCCGAGAAATATACAAGTTTTTTATGATTTTCACGATTTTTCAAAGTTATTAAATAAAATTAACCACAAAGTTGACTGTGACTTAATACTTGACTTGCGTTACTTTCATTTGGAAATCATGCTCGGAATTTTTTTACTCTCGGAATTTGTGTTCGATCAGGTCTTTTCTCGCACCCACACTTATGTACTTTGATGTTCCAGGTCAAGCAACACTCTTTCAATGACTGGGACAAAGTAAGTTAAAATTGTATACTCTCCAAAAAGAGTTCAAGATGATGTTCAAATGTGATTTTCACTTCTGATTTATTCTTGACGTGCAGAAGTCGTGCTATAACGACTCCAATTATTTAACTTTATAATAACTAATAACCCTGTAACTATGTTTTAGGTAAATTTTGAAAATGTTTGAAAAACGCTCTTTGAGGGGATCAAATTAAAAATTTTAAATGTTCTATAGGTCAAATCGCTTTAATTTGTCCCAAGACCAATCGCGCCAAAGAAAAAAATTGTATCACAAACTGCTATTTTTTTCGATATACTTCTATCACTAACATCCATAGGGACAGGCATTGTCCGTGGGGTCTCAAGGGATCGTACAGTCACGACATGTACATTGGTTTGCACATACTAGCCTCGTTTGCAAGACGACAACCGGCTGGGTAGACAATTTGGCGATGTCTGCAGTACCACAAAATGTCAGTACGGTGATCATTGTTGCGGTTTCCCTTAATGCCGCAGCAGACACGCGCACCTACAGTTGTGTGTTGAACGATGACGGTTCAACGGTTGTGTACAGCAATCTGATCTACTATCCATATGTGGAGGTCCTGAGAATAATGATTGTAGCATCAACAAACGATCCCTGTATCTAAATTGATTGCATGGAGTGCCTATGAGTGCACATTACGGTCAACTCTTATATGCTTGTAGGTCAGCATTGTTTTTCTGACATGGTAATGCTCTACAATTAATGACTGTACCCCATATAGTACACTGAAATTAGCAAAAATAGGGGAAATAATTCGTAAAGTTTTAAAACTTGGTAATTAGGTGTAAAATGTAATATTGTTTACGACTCTTTACTCTCCCCGAAAATTTTCGGAGCCACGCACCCCTAAAAGTCACCCCTAATGCGCACGTTCGTGGACGTCAAAACGGTAAAAACCGCGAACGTGCATATTAGGGGTGACTTTTAGGGGTGCGTGGCTCCGAAAAATTTTGGGGAGAGTTAATAGACGTAAACAATACTACATTCTAAACCTAATTACCAAGTTTCAAAACTTAAAGAATTATTTCTAAGGGCCTGTTTTTCGTCTAATTTCAGTGTACTAATATCAGAGGACTTTGTTACGGTACGTTTCAACAGGCAAATGCCTGACCGCTTGTTACCCGATACCAGTACTTAATGTGTTCGAATCTACCTTTGCAATCACGTTCTCCAGATCTGCATACCATTGAGAGCATCTGTTCATTGATCCTCAAGAGGCTGGCAAGCCACCACACATCAACCACAACGTTTTACACACGATGCAGATGCATGATACGATGAGCACGTTTCTGTCACCCAAAATTATTCAAGCTTATTTCTAGTCGATTCCCAGCCCGATTACAGCTGCTGTTGTTGCTGCGAGAGGTAATGGTCGTTGACACAGTGAAGACAGTTACTTTTGCACTGTTCACAATTTAAACGTAATTTGTTAGTTATTTCATGTTTTTAAGAACATCTTGCCAGTTTCAAGTTATATTTTTAAGAGAATTTTACCAGCAACATTTTTTTTAACGAGTGCAACATTTTTAATATATCCAACAATGTTTTCTTTCGTTTCACTCTCCCGATATTGTTACCTCTTTAACATTAGTTACATTTCATATTTTGCTGCCAAAACTATTTACCAATGTAGTAAAATCTTCCATTCCATTGGAAAATCGCATGATTTTAACACTTGTTTATTCTGAACATATTGTACTGATTTATATTTTAACAAAACACGATTCACAGTAAAAATTGATCAATTCACTTCGAATTAATTTCATTTCATTATTGGTTCCGGCGTAAAATTAAATTCCAACGTTTTGTACGTTATTTTTATCTTCTTCTTTACTTTTACTCCTTTTCCCTAATCCTTAGAGGTCAGAGATGGGAATGATATGATTCCTCTTACTTTGATTTGGCGGGGGAATTTCTAGGGTGCCGGATGCCATTCACGCCGCACCTTCCCGAGGTGGGTGATTCATGAATGACATGGGGGTAATGATGATGAGTGAATGTTGTGGTGGAATGATAGGAAGGGGAAACGGGAGAACTCCGAGAAAACCTGCCGCGAACACCTCTCCGTCCACCACATCGAATTCTACTTGGATCGGATCGGGTTTGAACCCAGAGGTAGAAGGCGAGTGCGTTAGGTACTACACCACGGGTCGCCCCTTTATACGTTACTTTCATAATTAGGGAATTAGCGGGCAACTCTTTTGCATCATTGTTCCTGTGTTCTTGTCGGCGATGTACGTAATATATAGGCGCGGTCTACCGTCATCAGACCCACGGACCAAGTGGATGCCCGCGAACGCGGAGAGGTCAGATGTTAGTGAGTGCTCAAAATCTTAAGCTTAAAATCTTTCTAATTTACTCTTATTTCCGTTAATTAACGAAATCTGAACCTACAGGTTTTCTTCGCCGCATTCTTCTGTTTCCCTGACAATTTTTAAAAACTAAATATGATGGAGCTGCTACTAAAAGTACAGTGAGAACATCACTTTATTCATCAGAAGTGTCGACATGAATGAGCCAGTAGTTGGCTTGAATGATTGGAACTCAAAACGAGACAAAAAGTTTTATTTACTCGTAATAATTCTGTTTATTTCATTACAAATGAGTTCTTTACAATAGATAAACTTATTACATATCTTTACAAATTATTACGTACATTAGAACATCTTTCATATCAAAAATTATTTATTTAAATTTATTGTTAATTTATATTTGTGTCTTACACATTGGTAATCTGCAAGTTAGACGTTGATACAGTGCGCATTTTACTATACACAGCAATTACCTTGTACATTGGTTACATATTATTACGTTAAAATACCTCACTTATTAATGACACAATCCTAACTCAGCTGTATGATAAACGCATAAACAAACGCACTTAAGAGCATCAGTTTGAAATCTACAATCATATCTTTCATTAAAAAATAAAACTATTTTGTCAATTTGTTATACACACAGAATACATCAATGAATCGCACATTTTGTTCAAAACCGATCAATTGTAAGTCACAATTCATGTGTAGTGCGCGAGTGAAAAGATGTTTACAAATTTCGTGGTACCGGCAAATTCTTATTAAGCGTGTAAGTAGGCAGAAATGCATTGTCATTATCAATGACTTCAAAATTGTAGGTTACTCCATACCGACCATTAGAAAGTGCCACACATGAATTACAACACTTTTAGCCTATTTCGTCTATGAGATACAAACATTTATCTTTTAAATAAATTTTAAGTAATTTAACAGTGCTGTCCTTAAAAATTCACTTACCTATTCCAGCAACGCTCGCTTTTGAACAGATATGTGAAGTTGCTCTGTTCCAAGCAGGAAACTTCGTTTGAACTCGAACATGAGTAGATAAAGTATCGCAATACACACGAACCTTCATTTATCTTACATCAATATTTGTGGTTCTCATTTCCATTTATGAGGATGGTATTTAACGACTTCATTAGGTATCACCAGAATTATGTGTAGTTATAGTACGCATGAGATCATTAGGAATTTACCAAAATTGGAGACGGTTAAAACGATACAAATGCGACTCTAAAAATACGGCTAAAGAAATAAGTAAGAGAAAATTAATGTGAAGGTAAATCTATGATTCTGGAAGGCGTGATTGAAGTTTTGAATTTCACGCGCTTCATACAACTCAACCAATGAACGTCAAAGTCTATAAATAATACGTTATTCTTTTCAAAAGATAATGCCGTTCGCTAAGAAATATTACTTTTCATTTGTTCAGCGTACTTAGTTACCTCTTAATGCATTTGGAAATTTTTTATCAGACACATGTCGTTGTCGTATCAGATACTTTCGTTGTCGCATATGCATTTCAATGTACCAGTTATGGTAAAAACCTGCTCTTTCTTTGTATCCTGTAAAATCAGTCTCCCAATCATGCCCCCGATATTTGAGGTAAGTATCATATCGTCTCAGCATGTCTCACTTTGTCATCTGAGATATTGAAGTATACGAATCGGCAATTCTAAGGGCTATATCGCAATTATTTAAGTTTGTGTCCCTGGTTCTGTTGTTACGGCATACTGTCGTAAAATTCTGTCGTAACGATAGAAAAATTTTGGTGAGGGACCCCTCTGAGCGACAACCCGTATTTCTGTCACTCAGACGTATGACCAGACCTGCTAATTCGACGACCTCTCGTATTGCTTCATTACGCACATTTTCTTATTGAGAAAGCATTGAATATTGCATCAAAATTAAAACCTGCGTGAGAAAGTACCCTGAAAACTTGTCTTTGGTTCTACTAACCTTCCAAGAGATTTGTACATTATATTTACCATATTGCGCTCGAAGAGGTTTTGTAAATTATTTGTTCATTCAACCGTGTCAAATGTATAGATTAATTTATCTATGATTTTGCATTACGTGATCCATAATATTAAAACGATTAACCAATGTTCTCTAACCAATTTTCATTACTGAAGCCTGCTTTATTGTTCACATTTTACTACGAAATTTCTCCTACCTAGTTGGAAGACTGTGAAATCTTCAGTAGGGTACACTATGTAATATTAAATCAAATGAATCATAGCACCATGCACGGGACTCATGTTTTCATAAACCTCTACTTGCCGGTGAATTGTTTTCGGTAGGGTAAACGCTCTAGTGCTCGACATCCTAAGCTCAAAATGGTACTAATTTACTCATATTTTTGAAGACTTGAAACAATAATATATTCAGTCCGTACAGGTTCGTCCGTTGCGATTGACCTTCCTACATCACGGTCTTGATCTGGGAGGACTGAAGCTTGCACCATTGCCACTTCTTTATAAAAGGGATGAGTAAAGCTTTATTGAAGTAGCCTGTCTGACTGCATTGGCGTTCTTTTTCTTGTGTAGTTGTTTGAACGTAATAAGATATTGAACTGATTTTGTATTTAATGTGTGTTTACAAATTTTAAAGATAAGCTTCAATGTTACAGAATAAAAATGTTGATTTTGAAGAACCAGTTGAAGACAATCCCATTACAATTTCAAAAACACATGAAATAGTATTGTCATCCAGAGGCTATTTAATAGCATCCAAACTATTTCTGATAATAGTAAACTTAATCTCTGTTTAATATAATTAAATTAAAAGAGGGTAAACAAATAAACAAAACTCATATCACTTTCTTAAGCACTTATGATGAAAAAGAAAGAATTTGAAAAATTAAAGCCAAATTTCAATGATGTAAAATTATAATTTAAGTGTAACATGAGTGTATCGAGATTTAGAAGATATTATTTGATGTTTTTCTTTTTTTACTCATGACATTAAAAAAATTGTACAAAATTAATAGAATCAAAATGCACTTATTGGATTAGTTTCAACTCTAGAATGTATAAATGAACACTGGTTTAAAGGATCACTTCTTGTGCTTTTTTCTCTACAAAGTTGTCAATTTGTGGAAAATTCTCAAACAAGAGAAAAGACAATAGATAGAGATTAGTTGAAAGTAAGAAAAACTTTAGATCTGAACTTATTTGCCAATGTACTTTAAAAGAGGTGGCTGTTAGCACCCCCCTGGTTCTGTGCTCCGATCACATGCCTTCCCCGCTTGCCTCTCATCCCCTTCGTCAGCCCTAATTTAAATACATTACAATATGGTTTTATACATTCTGGTTGTAGCTGGATCTCTTATTTTCTAGAAGCAGTTTTCCAATTAAGTGTATTTAGACTTCCAAAAATCCGATGTAGTCTAGTTTTCATACCATGTCTTGTCAGATAAGGTTTTTGTGGAAAATTAAACCAAATTGGATGGCAAAATCTCCAACTCCCCCCCCCATTCTTCCATCGCATTTACTGCACAAAATCTGATAATAGTTGCAATTACAGGTGGACATCCCTCACCAGACGTTTCTCTATAGCAGACACTTTTTCACTAACATATTATTCCACGTTGATCCCAAAACCAAACATTTCTCAATTGCAGACAAATTTTAAGATTCCATGAGTGTCCATTGTAAAGAAGTTTCACTACAGTTAACTGTCGCAATACACTGAAACATTGCAGAAAGTTGGATTGGACAATAGCGTGTCCCCCTTTTCCTAAGAAAAAGAAAAGAAAACTTGAATAGAAAAATATTGGCATTTATTGGCTGAATGATCAAAAAGTCAGGATTGCAATATCATGGCTCCTTCAGATACAAGTGTGCTTTCTTGCAATGCAATAACATATCTGCAAATTTCCCTGGCAGAATCATTAAATGATAGTTTGGAGTCAAACAACATCTACAGTTTTCAGTAATTTTCAAGCATGAACGATTCTTTTGTACCTAATTATAAATGATGTACATTTATTTACAATTTCAAAATATTTTCATTCAGTAACAAGTATAAAGAGGCTACTAATACACAAACCTATTTATTTTGAAAGTTTGTTCAAAACTAAATTGGTTAACATTTGGTTAAATTGGTTAAATTGGTCAGAACTAAATTGGTTTGTTCAAAAATAAATTGGGTAACTAAAACATTGGTTAACACCAATGTGTAAAATTTTTATACTTACTAAATCAACTTGCAATTATACATTAAGTAATGTAAAAGGTTTCAACACTTGAAAGATGCCTTATTGAAATTTTGTTAATTATTTAAATCTTCATTGAAAATACTTACGCCTCAGTCCACCTCCTCTACGAAAGCACCCCGTCCACGTCCTTCGCTCACGAGAACAACATTCTTGCCCAATTGTCCCCTACTTGAGACAAGCATATCGTTGTCGTGAGGGAACACGTATGTATTGTATTTATGTCAGAGCAACGCAACACAGTGCAGGAAGCGAGGTTAGTAGGCCACGGTGACGCAGGTACAAAACGAGTATAAATAGGAGGCATCGAGAGATATAGTTCTCAGCTCATCTTGACACAGCGTCGTAGAGAAATGGACTAGAGAGTGCGTAGAAGGACCGAGGTTAAGACACCCCGCTAGCTGGAGTCTCATACTGCATGGGACACACCAGGAGAATTAACTCCCCCTTCTGAGCCACCCCGTCTGTAGACATCGCAGCCGAGCCGACCACCATGGCCGTTCCTTCACTGACCAACGCCTGCCCGCATTGTGCGCTCGCCGCTAACCTCAGCGACCCTCTGCCGATGCGTCTCTGGTCTGACATGTCGTGAGTATTAAACTGACTTTCACACACTTGGTGTTTCTCTAAGAACAGGCTACCCCTCATTCCTCCACCCTCCCCCTTCAACCCTTCTCCTTCCCTCCCTCTCCCACCCTCTTGTCGGCGCAACCCTCAGTTCTGGCAACCGCTCGACAGGGCTGATCGGAGGCGTCACGACAAATGGTGTAAGGTGTGGGGTAACGTTCAATTTTTTCAAAATCCTCTCGAGATAGGAGAATCAGTACAATTGGTCGTCAGGTGTGAGCTAGTGTTCATTTTTTCAAAAAACCTCGGGAGATATGAGAATCACGACAATGGATATTCAGGCATAGGTTTCTTTTCTTTCGAGTACCTTCCAAGATATGAGGCACCGCGACGACGGGTCATTCAAAGTGGGTAGTGTTAATTTTTTTTTGAATTTTTATTAATGTGTACGAAAAGTCTTTTTGAAATAGGATTACATGACAAATGATGTTCAGATGCAGGGTTGATTAGCTGTGTCAGTGAAGTTCTTTTTTAAATTATAAATACAATTTTGGGTATTTTGTTCATCAATTATATAGATACGTAGAAATAAATATGTTTAAGCAGGGAGGCAGGGGTGTTCCTTTCGGAGCACGCATTACGGAAGTAGGCAAGAAAAAGTGGCCATATCATACAGTAGAACGATCGCTATTCGGAATGTCGTACGAGGAAATTTGGGAGTTACAAAACGAAATGTAGAAAGGAAAAGACGAGGGCAGAAAAAATTCATTAGCAGAACAATAGAGGTCAAGATTAGGAGACAACGTTAAAAAAACTACGAAGTCAAAGTCAGGCGACGAGAAACGAGGTTAAAAGACAAAACAACAGAAGAAGTAGGTTACCAACCCACATACCAAATCTAAGCAATTCCAAACCTGAAATGCCACGAGTGTATGAGTTGTTTATATATCTGTGTTCCAGCAAGACAATGTGAGGTTTATTTTCTGTGTTAGATTAATAATGAATTATTTTCGGGGATCAACATTTATTTTTATTGGTGATTAGGGGAATATGTATGGTGTATTTAGTAGGAATTAATAGGATTAGAAATGTATTTAACATTTGCATGGGAAGAAAGAAACAACGGCGAAAAAATGATAGATTGGGGGAATTCAGTCAATGTATTAGAAATGAATGGGTCGGAAGGGTCAGGATCACTAGAAGGGAAACCGAGCCCAAGCAAAATGAGTACCCCAACAATAGGATTTAGTAGTAACGTGATGCTCATTCCGAATTTTTCGGGAGATTATGAACTTTCGGTAGAGCCATTCTTGGAAAGAATAAAGATCATTAGTCATTTCAATGCATGGAGTGAAAAGCAAACGTTAGCAGTTGCTCGCCTGAGGCTGATTAGGACGGCCGCCAACTTTGTCGAATGTAATTCACACCTTTGGGAGAATTATGACATATTTAGCTCGGGAATAAAAAATAGATTTATACCTAGAGTCTCAAGAATAGCATTACAAAAAATTTTCTTGATCTGTATTCAGACACATTTTTTTTCATTTAATTTCTATAACTAAGAGGTAACAATCATACACTATATACAATTTTTATTAGAACTCCCTGCACCCATGTGAAACACATATTGCAGGGAGACCCTTTAAAACATTTATACACTTACAAACATATATATCTAAATACAAATACAACTATACCACCTCAACCAACAAAACAATATACAAAACATAAAACAAAATTCTATCTACTACATACAAGTACCACCATTTAGCCTCCCCCATTTCTTGCAGCAAAAACTACAAGCATTGGACGAGTTTCCGTCCCCGCCGCGTGGAGGCATGGTGACCTACCACTTTCCAAGACAAATACAACATAAATAACATAGAACACAAACATAAGAACAATACATCATTTTCAAACAAAACAACAATTTACAGGAAATATATCGATAACACGTTTAAGACAATTTAAGACAATTTCAATATTTACAGAAACAAAACATGACATAACAAATCTCAAACAGGTACATAAAACAGATAAGAGCAGACAATAATTATATATACAAACTATTTACAAACAATCTTTATACAGTCCATTTTCCAAATTACAAGTCCGTTTTCAAGCCAAGTCGTCTTTCTTCCACTGAAGGAGAACCTGAGGTACACTGGCCGTGCGTCATTGGAGTTGGAATAGGTAAGCCTACCCCCGGACGACCACCATGCCAAACGGGTTCCCAGGTACGCTGCGCGCATCTCCTAGTACTCTCTTGTATTGTGCGGCTATGCTTGGTAGATGGTACTCCACACCCCTCCTCCGGAAGATCTCCTTCACGTAGCGATGAAAGCACGGCCGGATCTGATGGTACGCCAGCCGCCATCAGCTGCATCGCCAGGATCTCCTTTGGGTACCGGAACATTAGCCTGTCACCTCCGGGTGCCAGAACCTGCACAAGATATTGGAGTGCAACTTCTTGAATAGGGGTCTCCTCTAGTCTCGCAAGGATGTGATTAATACGAAGACCAGAGTAAACCCCCTCCGGAGATGCATCCATTGGCATTGTTTCGGATGAACAGGCCTCTTCTGTCCAGTCCCCAAGATCCTCTTCTATTACTCCGGAAGGCGGCGCGAAGCATAGCCCGCAACACCAGCAGAGGCAAGATGTTATTCCTCCGCAAAACGTTTGAAGGCGAGATGTAATCCCTCCAAGAAAAGCACTAGACGTTCTGCGCATGAGCGAGGAACGGTGTTGTCCCTGGTCACCCACGCTCTCAGGTAGGTTTTCGGCCACGTAACCTGTGTCCAAATCCAGGTCCCAGGCGTTGGCCGTCGACTTCCCTTCGACGAACGTGAGTGTAGAGTCGTCATCGAACTCCGAGTTAGACTCGGAGAACTCTTCCTCACCAGAAGAAACTCCACCCTGGTTGCACTCAGATGTACAAGTGCAAAGAAGGATCACCGTGACCTCCGTGGAGAAACGCACTCGAAGAGTCTCTTGCTGCACCTTAGATTAGGAGTCAAAAAGCTCCCCCAGAACTGGACTCTTCCTCTTCGGTACGAACAGCGCCACTAACCAGGTCGAGCACAAGTACTTTTCCTGACTCATAATCGCTGTTCTTGGAACAAAACACGCGTATACCTTCCACCGCGGATCCGGGTACCAACGTACTGCCGGTTGTCGCCAGCGAGTCATCGCGACCGTGGTACGTGAGAATATAATCCTCACCCACCGCGACTAATCTCCATCGTGAGCTTTCGGGGGTGCCACAATCCATTTCGGCGCTTCCCGATCCCTGAGATCCGACGGAAGGCTTACTAAAATCCACCAGTACACACGTAATACTAGAAGTTCCGGTCGCCCGGAAAAACCCCCTACGGCTCAGACATAGATCAGTCTGCGATCCCGAATGACTCTGCCAGCAAAAACTTCCAACAGTCTCAGGGCATCTTCATTTCCAAGAGCCGCGGATATTACCCTTGGCTCTAAGACAACTCCGTAACATTCCTTAAGCTCCTCTCTAGTCCACGAATGCCTCTCGCAGGCGTAGAGTGCGTGTTCAGCTGTATCCGGCTCGCCACACTCACAGAACGGAGAGACCGCTAGACCCAGATCATACCATTTTCCCCGGAACGGCCCATGCCCACAAAGCAAATGGACCAATTCCCGGGACGGGGAGAACTTCATTTTCCCAGCGAAATTAACGTCCGGGAAAATTTCTCTATATGATCCGTCTTCCACCTGCCAGCGGGCTTGCCAGATCCTGAGAACCTCCTTTGTTATGAAGGCTTTGTCAGACACCGTAATGGCATGGCCCGGACTATACGAGACATCGTCCAACAAATATGGCAGCCCCTTTCTTGCACAATACCTTGCCCCCGCCTTGATAACTTCAAGGTCAAGAGGCAGTAACCCTGTCAGGACTTGAAGCCTGACAGTGGGAGCTGATCGATATGCTCCAGACATGGCTATCAAGGAGGCTCGTTCAGCACTCCTAAGAGCTCTGCCGCACGTGGTCAAACGCGCTCGATGCGCCCGCACTGATGCACAGTACAGGATTATTGGCAGGAATGCGCCCCGATAGATGGTCATCAAAGCCCTGCGGCTTATCAGTCGCTTCTTTGTCGACAGTCTCATGAGCTTTTAAAAAACACTCTTGGCCTTAGCTGTCACATTCTCGACATGCTGGAGAAAGTTAAGCTTGCAGTCCAAGGTGACCCCAAGGTATTTTTGCTATTTCACCACACCAATCGATCTATTATTTAGCCTGATCAGCGGGGGCGGTTAGCATGTGAACCCCTCATGACCATGAGCGATGTTTTACTCTCAGAAACAAGTAATTTGTTTCTGTGGCACAAATCAGAAACGACAGCTAGTGAAGATTCCCCTGCTTCCTCCACTTCTCTCCGACTATTGCCCTCAACTACCAATGCCAGATCATCGGCATAAGCGACGTACTTGAATCCTCGAGATGACAAATCCCAAAGGAGTGGATCCATCACGAGGTTCCACATCACCGGACCTGAATTACATCCTTGAGGACAGTCTTTGGTCAGTATCTTTGAAAACAGGATTCCTCCATGAGACACCCCTTCCTCACGATCACAAAAATAACTTTCATACAAGCCATATACGTTCAGTGGGAAATCCACCTCCCTTAGTCTGGCGAGCATGATTGGCCAGCAAGCGTTATCAAAAGCCCCTGATATGTCAACAAAGATCACGGCTACATGTTTATGTTGGTTCTCAGATGTTAGTTGAACCAACCTCTGTACGGCATCTTCTGTGGAGCGCCTAGTCCTGAAACCATAATGGGTGTCAGACAGCCCACAACCCTCATCGACACACCTCTTCAGTTTATCAACCATTAACCACTCCAGCAGCTTACCCATTACTGGAAGAAGTCAGATCGGTCTGTAAGCCTTCGGATCATCCTACGGCTTGCTGCAGGTCTTAGTCAGCAAAGTCACGATCGCTCTTTTCCAGATTTGTGGGAAGCAGCCTTCATCGAGGCAACAATTGAAAAGCCTAGTGACTGGACCGACAACTAAAATAGATGCATTCTTTATCATGAACGGTGAGGTCCGATCATTTCCCGGGGCCTTTTTGAGATTTAGGTTGGCCACAGCATCACGAACCTCATCCATGGAGAAGCTGATTACGTTATCATTATCGTATCGCTCGAACAAGCCCTCTCTGACAGCTAGATGGTGTTCGTCCTCAGAGGTAAGGTCGTCGGTTGTGAGTACCGTGTCGAGTAGTAGAGTCGCGGTCCGCTGATACCCTACAGTATGCGATGATGATTGCTCATCACCACATACCATTCGCAAATATCTCATAGCGAATGGTATGCGCACCTTTTCAGCTGCGATCTTGTAGGGTGTTCCCCAACAGTCGAGACTCGACATACTCTCCACGTACTCTTCCCACGACTTCCTCTTAGCCTTCTTCACGTCGGTGTTGTACCTTCTTCGGGCCTCTCGGAAAATTTCCTCACTCTCCTCCGTCGGCAAACCCCTGCGCTTAGCAGCTTGCAAGGTTCGTCTCGCTTTACGTAGACGTACTCTGCCCTTCGTCAACCAGTCCCTCCACCAACCCAGCAATTTCCTCTTCGGCGGACCAAAAGGAATCGCTTCCCTCCCCGCCTCCAGAATGGCATCGTTCACGCTAAAAGCGACTGATTCACAGGAGGCCCGCTCATCAACTCCCCGCAGCCCCCTGCTCAAAGAGATGTTGAACTTCTCCCAGTCAACTCTTCCAAGCTTGAAACGATGCAGTGGCTCGTCGTTCAGAGTTTCCCCTGGAGTGTGAAGATCGTCCTGGCCCAACGAACAGCATTTCCATCTTAGGATCCTGTGTCTGATCCAGTAAAGTAGTCATCGATTCTCCAATTCACGATATTGTGATATTGACAAGTCCTCTCCCATCGGGCTGACGAACGTAGTCAAACAAGACGCCACGTTGGCCACCTGCAGGTTGTGTCTAGCGATACGTTCCTCCAATTTGCCTCCTCTGGAATCCTCAACCCCCTATGCCATAGATGAGATTTGGCATTGGCGTCCATACCTATATGGAATACATGCTCGCGGAGTTGCCGAAGCACCAAATCCAGATGCTCCAGCAGAGGACCCGTTGGAAACGGATGAGGCGGAAAATATTCTGACACGAAGTATGACGATCGTCCGTTCCACGCCACCTGACACACGTGTTGTGAACTGAACGAGCTTGAGAACGTCTAACCCGGGGTTGCACAGACGGATGGCAGCACACGGTTTGTCTGTACTAAGTTGTGTAACTCGATAGGACGTCGGGATGCAAGCAACCTTGTTTCCTACAGTGTACGGTTCTTGTATTAACACTCCATCGACACCGCATTCGTACACAAACTTTTCAAGATTCCCCGTGGCCGCCACCATCTTGCGCGCATTTAGCTGGGCCGCGACCAGACTACTCATAGGTGGTTTGCTGCCTTAGCAACTTCACCGCCCGTGAATATTCCTGACACAACCGCTTATCCCCAACAGGATGGTCTGCTCTCTTGCCAATCTGCCTGCAGGAGCCGCAGCAGATCTCATGCTGCTTACACTGTTCCCGCCTATGGCCCTCGACACCGCACTTGCCACAGACTTCCACCTTTTCACGGCAGTGGGCACCCAGGTGTCCATATCTCTGGCATCTGAAACAACGTATAGGCGTCTCGTACCGGTCGATTCTGTACGAGGACCACTCCACGTACAGGCGCCCGTGTTCGAGCAACACCCTCCACAGTCGACGGGGCATCTGTATCACCCAGTTCCTCGATGCATCACCTTGCCCCAGCTTGGTGCGCACGAAGATCTGGGCTACCTCAGTTTTCGAGGCACTCGTGGCCTCGGCGATTTTCCTTTTGATCAGGTCCTCATTTACTCCCTTCCGGACACCGATAACGATGACCTTCGGGTATCGCTTGCGGACGGCCTCCGGCTCCAGTAAACTGGAGCCCTCAACAGCCTTCCTGATCGCCAGGATATCATCGGGGACGGGCTCTCAATAACCACGCCGTTCGGAACGACGCGGCACCGAGAAACCCGAACCCTTTTGTCGCCAAGGCCTTTCGTCACCTCGGCTCTCATTTCAGATAACGAAGTTACCTTCTTTCCTGCTTTTGCCTTGAGCAGTAAGGCAGGGTTATGCTTGGGCAGCTTCACGACTGCCTTCGCTTCACCCTGTCTCACTGCCTCGGAAAATGTTGCAGACTGTCCCACCTGCACCGGATGTTGTGGTACAGGCGTATACGCAGCTTTGGGAACCGCCTTGGCGATTCCCTCCACCACGCCCTTGGCCAGCTCGCTTACGACCCTATCTTGGATCGACGGCGTGACCTCGCTGAGCGTCGCCAAAGCAAGCTTTGACTCTCCCAGCTCAGCCAAGATCGTCCGTTGGTCCTCGACGAGTAGCCGGTCCTTGCTCTTAGTGACCAATATAACCTCTATTGCCTCTAAAGAATTCTTTAGTCTCAAGATAATCTCATTCACTATTTGGACTACCTTCGGTCCTGAGAGATCATCCTCCACAAGGGAAGACGACCCCTCCGATCCGGCCTTGGGCGTCGAGGTCGCAGGTAGGGCTCTTTTAGGCTCGGCCATTTTCTCTGCGGTATTATCACTTGCTGGCCTCGTGTTTGCCTACAGTCAAAACACGCCAAATTCAGAGGAGGACAGCGCACCGCTACGCTGTCCTCTCAGTGAGTAGTCAAAAACAAAATAGCAACGTAACTCACTGGGCCCCAAGGCCAGAGACAGACAGAGCCTGTGGTGGAATTTTCTACCAGATTGAGGAAAATTTGTAGACAATTACTCGGGACTTAAGAGAATCTAGACAGGACCGCCATCGAATAAATTTTCGATGAAAGATTATTATCTCAATTTTTGGCAGGGTTGAAGCCTGAATTAGGGCGTTTTGTTTCGGTGCGAGAGCCCAGGAATATTTTGCAAGCAGAGTCTTATGCATTTTCGGAAGAACAGTTATTGAGGGGATACTCGGTATTGGGAGACGCGAGCTACGTATCAGCTGTTGAGTCAGCGCGTACGCCACGAGTCTTACCCCCCTCAACGCCGCGCTGTGCCAGCGCATTTCCCGGCCGTCAGAAAGACAGCATAAGCAGTAACAGAGTCGTACGTTGCTACCGGTGCGATTTAGTAGGTCTCTACGCAACCAGCTGCAATACGCAATTACAAACATGCAGTATCTGTGCGAAACACCACTCAGTATCAGATTGCCCGTTTAAGATGTGTGTATTATGTGGGGAGAAAGGACACCTTCCTCTTTCGTGTCCAAAAAACGTGGAGGCGCCGGTTGTGCGCCAAGAAAATCAGTAGTTCTTGCGGTACAACCAACGACGGGTCAGAAAATAAGAATAGAGATATGGGGAGAACAATTCAACTTTTTGGTAGACACGGGGGCCGCCATGACCATATTGCACTTAGCGAAATTTCCGCAAGATAAACAAGTTAAAACAATGTACGAACATTGTTCGAAGTGCATCGGGACATTATTGAACGTTTGTGGACAAAGTAGTGTAAAAATGACAATTCAGGGGAAAATATACGAACATGATCTTTTAATTATCAATTTGGAGTCAAAGCAATACGATGGTATAATTGGATTTTGTTTTTTAAGAAATTTAATAGTTTAATATGTCCGGGAAGTAAAAAGATCATACTGTCGGAAGGTCATGCGGTACCATTGTTCTCTTCGGAGTCAGAACGAGAACTAAACGAATTAACAAATAATGAGCAGTTAGAGGAGAGTGTAAAGAAGTGAATAGAAGTGGTAGATTTTTTGGGTAAATAGAAACAGAAATGGCAGGAAAGTTACAGCAGCCTTTATGCTTTGAGCAGTTAGTTAGGAAGCGAAAAAAAGAGACTGTGCATCCATAAATGTGGGAAGATTGGAACGTTCAGGAAATTAGAGAGGGTGGAAATTTGATGGAACCATTACAACCAAAGCGAGTAAAAAATGTTGCTGAGAATAACAATGAAATGCAGTCAGTGCAGGAGTCAAGTATATTTGTGAATGAGACAGTTTTGTGTATGAATGATGAGTGTGTATTGAGTGAGTCTGAGAATTCGATAAATGATTTATTAGAGTATCAAGGGTCAGTAGTTCATAGCCAGGAAGGCAGGAAGGGAACAAGGGACGCTGAGGGGACGAGAAATGTCCAGATGCCAGGTCAGGTTACCCAGTATGCGCTAGCTGAGCCAGAAAGTACTGTAGTAGTGAAAAATGTGAATAAATGTTGTCTAAGTGTCGATCAAGGGAGATCGAGTAGTATGAATGAACACGAATTCTTAGGCGAGCTATCAGACAAATGTGAGGGCCAGGGAGCCAGTTATAAACAGATCATTAGCAAATACCAGGATAGTGCACAGAGGCAGAATTTAGAATTTATTAATACAGGAGACTCAGAAATAAAGGAAGTGAGAGATAATATTAAGATAATGAGTCCGCTTAGGAAAATATTGGTTCCACGAGATGCAGTAGAGTTGTTTCAGGTCAAAATAGAAGAGTAGTCGGCCAGGAAATAGTTGTAATAGACACGCAAGCCGAGGAAACGTTGCCAGTTTTATGCAAAGTAAATCGCACTGGGAGGGTGCCAGTTCTTTAGGTTAATAAATCGCAGCAAACAGCAAAAGTGCTAAGTAAGCAGGAAATTAAATATCAGTTAGTCCAGCAGGAGAAGCAAAATAGTGTACGCTTTGTTGAACAGGAGCCGGGAATAGAAACTGAAGAAAAAAGTTCTTTGGAGTATTTTAGGTTAGAAAGAATTCCCGACGGGGTAAAAATCAAATTAAGTACGTTATTAAACCAATTTTTGAATATTTTTATGTGGGAAAATAATAAGTTAAGATGCACAGGAATAGTGAAACATCAGGTGAAAATACAAGCAGAAGCTCCGATGAGGAAGCAAGAAAGGTTAAAGCGAGAAATTATAGAGAATTTAGATTCGCAATTAAAGTTCGTAAAGAAAGAAACAGAGCCAGAAGAGCCAGCAGTGTGTATGCGGCTTATATCAGTAGTCTGCGAGACGCAAGCAGTTCCGTTGGAAAGGGCAGCGTTAGCAAAGCAGTCGAAAGAACGTAGGAGTGTATTTGATAGTGCCGCTTGTGCGAAAAGGAAATGTATTCCTTCGAAAGCGTGGCCAAAGAGGTTCAACGGCCAGAATGTGGAACGTGAGAAAGAAAAGTCTAGCAGATCGAGGATTTCGAATCCTATTTTGTTAGGACAGGGGTTTCGGACTAGGAAACTTGTAGATAGGTCTAGGGCATAGGAAACACACGTTCTTAAATTAAAACATCTACAGATAGGACTCACGGGGTGGGCCCGTCAAAAAACCTCTTTCCTTTTCCTTGGGAGACAGAGAAAAGATGCCTGTCATGTCTTGACAGGAGCACAGAAACTCAGTAACGAAGGGTGAAACCAGAGTCGAGAGAGGTTGGAGGTAATGTCTGTAAGAATGTGCAAGCCAGATAGCAGCCGACCTAGCCGGATGGAGCACCTGGGTTCGTAACGAGGAGCAGGGAGCCACGTGAGGGTCCTGCGGGAGCGTTGCCGAACGAGGTGGGAGCGCCTGCAACACCAGGAAGCTGGAGGGTCCTGCGTGAGCGTCACCGAACGAGACAGGAGCGCCTGCAACGCCAGAATGCAGCCCGCACGACAGAGATGTTGATTGGGTGGAAGGCAGCCAGGGGTGACTCCGTCGCGGAGATGGTTTCCAAGCCGTCGCCTGCCGACTACAAGGTTCCTGATCTGCAGGACACATCAGAAGGGAGTATGGAGGAAGAAAGAAGATGGTTAGGCAGCGTAGTTGATTCAGCTGCCTGAAGGAACTATACAGAAGTAAAGACTGAAACGAACTTAGAAGGGTTTTAGTGAAATAAAGTGTAAAAATACGTGAAGTGATAGAGTGAATCATTAACTTGATAGTTTTCGAGAGATGTTCAGCTCTCTGTGTAGTATTGTATGGAGAGTAGTAGAGAATAGTCAACATTCTGGGGAAGGGATTGTACTATCTAGCAGGGACTGTGACGGACGAACAGTTTCAAAATTTAAAAATTAAATCATTTTGAGAGAGCACAATGGACGCCCGTATAACTTTCTTGTTCAATATTTCGGTCACTTTGGGGAGACACGATCAGATGTTGTCCACTACTGTAAAACTTCTAGAGACTTTGCACGATATGGTTAGGGGTGACCACAAAGTCATTCAAGAGATAACCACACTATTCAGCGAGATGAGAGTTCTAGGAGGGAAAATCCAGGAGGGATATGTTGCACTGATGCAGCATATTTTCTCTTTAACATCTGTGTTGCAAGGAACGCTAGCCAAACTAACAAGGGCAGAGCTGGGAAAATTCTCCCCTTCAATACTTAGCCCTTCTGTACTTCATTTTGTCTTAACTAATGCTACGGGGCCGCTAACGGAAGGGTTGGAGTTTGTTGGACTCCGAAGTAGGTTGTTGCAAACGGTCTATAAGGTATTGCGGGCGTACGTACTGACTAGTACCGAAGGCACAACTTTTCTGGTGAGCTTGCCACTCCGCCGAGGTCAGGAGTTCAAAGTATATGAAACTCTGGCATGGCGTACGGTGAGCGAGTCGGCAGGACGTAGCATAGTTATGACACCTGAGTCTTCCTATTTAGCGGTGTCAGATGACACCACCCAATTTTTATTCCTGGAGAGGGATTCGCTGGACGACTGTCGCGAGGCAGCAGTCACAGTATGCCCGGCCTCCAAGCCTATTTTTTCTTCCTTCTCTGTCCTGTAGTATAGCAGCATTCACAAACAACACAGAGCGTATGGACGAGTATTGCGACATCAGTGTAGCAAAGACACCCTATGAACTCTTCACGTCTGGCGAAGTAGCTGGGAAGTGGTATTTCACAGTAAGCGAAGAGATGTGGTTGAACGTATCGTGTAAAGGGGAACAATCTAGGTTCAAACTACAACGAGAAGGGAGTTTTCTTCTTTCATATGGTTGCACGGGTCGGTCTCCCACACAAATTCTTCCATCCATTTTTTCAAATATACAATATTCTATGCCGTCTGTAGTTTCGACAGTGCAATCCTGGAGCCTAGGGGTTACAAATGTTTCCAGTTTCTCAGTGAAAGAGAAAGGAATTGTAGATGAACTATTGAAGAGTATTAGAAGCAAAAACACGCACAAAGTTCCTTCCATCCCAATGGAGCAGGTGCGTAGACATCTGTCGCTGTGGGAGAGGTGTCATGAAGGTGCTACCAACCTAAAGATAACATCTTGGGGATGCTATCTCATAGTAGGGATAGTCGTGTGCTTAGTGTTGAACTGGGGTGTAAAAAGGTGTGTAAAAAGGAAAGACAAATCTCAAGAGATAGTACCTCGATCAGTAATCAATGTAACACCTACCCAAGCACAGGCAACCGTTATTCCCCCATTTGTAAATAAATTAAAAAGGTTATTATTATTTTTGTTTCTTTTTTTATGTAAATATGTTAAAATGTAATATTTTTTGTATGTCATGTAAATAACTAAGAGTGCACAGACAGTGAAAAGTACAAATAATGTAAAAATTATACACTGGAAGTGAGTGCAGTGAAACGAGGACAAATTTTTTTTGTTTATCTCTTTATTTTGTATAAGGGTAATTGTAAATAATTTTGTTATGTTTATGTAAACTTGTAAAGAAGTTAAGAGACTAGGAAAATAACATAATGATAGAGTATAGTTTTTAGAGCGCATGCGCAAAGAATTGTAAAATTTGTAATTACACACGTGCCCTCATGAAATCCGACGTCCTCTCTTTTTTGAGAAAAGGGGGAGATGTCGTGAGGGAACACGTATGTATTGTATTGAGGTCAAAGCAACGCAACACAGTGCAGGAAGCGAGGTTAGTAGGCCACGGTGACGCAGGTACAAAACGAGTATAAATAGGAGGCATCGAGAGATATAGTTCTCAGCTCATCTTGACACAGCGTCGTAGAGAAGTGGACTAGAGAGTGCGTAGAAGGACCGAGGTTAAGACACCCCGCTAGCTGGAGTCTCATACTGCATGGGACACACCAGGAGAATTAACTCCCCCTTCTGAGCCACCCCGTCTGTAGACATCGCAGCCGAGCCGACCACCATGGCCGTTCCTTCACTGACCACCATACCCGCTTTGTGCGCTCGCCGCTAACCTCAGCGACCCTCTGCCGATGCGTCTCTGGTCTGACATGTCGTGAGTATTAAACTGACTTTCACACACTTGGTGTTTCTCTAAGAACAGGCTACCCCTCATTCCTCCACCCTCCCCCTTCAACCCTTCTCCTTCCCTCCCTCTCCCACCCTCTTGTCGGCGCAACCCTCAGTTCTGGCAACCGCTCGACAGGGCTGATCGGAGGCGTCACGACAAATGGTGTAAGGTGTGGGGTAACGTTCAATTTTTTCAAAATCCTCTCGAGATAGGAGAATCAGTACAATTGGTCGTCAGGTGTGAGCTAGTGTTCATTTTTTCAAAAAACCTCGGGAGATATGAGAATCACGACAATGGATATTCAGGCATAGGTTTCTTTTCTTTCGAGTACCTTCCAAGATATGAGGCACCGCGACGACGGGTCATTCAAAGTGGGTAGTGTTAATTTTTTTTTGAATTTTTATTAATGTGTACGAAAAGTCTTTTTGAAATAGGATTACATGACAAATGATGTTCAGATGCAGGGTTGATTAGCTGTGTCAGTGAAGTTCTTTTTTAAATTATAAATACAATTTTGGGTATTTTGTTCATCAATTATATAGATACGTAGAAATAAATATGTTTAAGCAGGGAGGCAGGGGTGTTCCTTTCGGAGCACGCATTACGGAAGTAGGCAAGAAAAAGTGGCCATATCATACAGTAGAACGATCGCTATTCGGAATGTCGTACGAGGAAATTTGGGAGTTACAAAACGAAATGTAGAAAGGAAAAGACGAGGGCAGAAAAAATTCATTAGCAGAACAATAGAGGTCAAGATTAGGAGACAACGTTAAAAAAACTACGAAGTCAAAGTCAGGCGACGAGAAACGAGGTTAAAAGACAAAACAACAGAAGAAGTAGGTTACCAACCCACATACCAAATCTAAGCAATTCCAAACCTGAAATGCCACGAGTGTATGAGTTGTTTATATATCTGTGTTCCAGCAAGACAATGTGAGGTTTATTTTCTGTGTTAGATTAATAATGAATTATTTTCGGGGATCAACATTTATTTTTATTGGTGATTAGGGGAATATGTATGGTGTATTTAGTAGGAATTAATAGGATTAGAAATGTATTTAACATTTGCATGGGAAGAAAGAAACAACGGCGAAAAAATGATAGATTGGGGGAATTCAGTCAATGTATTAGAAATGAATGGGTCGGAAGGGTCAGGATCACTAGAAGGGAAACCGAGCCCAAGCAAAATGAGTACCCCAACAATAGGATTTAGTAGTAACGTGATGCTCATTCCGAATTTTTCGGGAGATTATGAACTTTCGGTAGAGCCATTCTTGGAAAGAATAAAGATCATTAGTCATTTCAATGCATGGAGTGAAAAGCAAACGTTAGCAGTTGCTCGCCTGAGGCTGATTAGGACGGCCGCCAACTTTGTCGAATGTAATTCACACCTTTGGGAGAATTATGACATATTTAGCTCGGGAATAAAAAATAGATTTATACCTAGAGTCTCAAGAATAGCATTACAAAAAATTTTCTTGATCTGTATTCAGACACATTTTTTTTCATTTAATTTCTATAACTAAGAGGTAACAATCATACACTATATACAATTTTTATTAGAACTCCCTGCACCCATGTGAAACACATATTGCAGGGAGACCCTTTAAAACATTTATACACTTACAAACATATATATCTAAATACAAATACAACTATACCACCTCAACCAACAAAACAATATACAAAACATAAAACAAAATTCTATCTACTACATACAAGTACCACCATTTAGCCTCCCCCATTTCTTGCAGCAAAAACTACAAGCATTGGACGAGTTTCCGTCCCCGCCGCGTGGAGGCATGGTGACCTACCACTTTCCAAGACAAATACAACATAAATAACATAGAACACAAACATAAGAACAATACATCATTTTCAAACAAAACAACAATTTACAGGAAATATATCGATAACACGTTTAAGACAATTTAAGACAATTTCAATATTTACAGAAACAAAACATGACATAACAAATCTCAAACAGGTACATAAAACAGATAAGAGCAGACAATAATTATATATACAAACTATTTACAAACAATCTTTATACAGTCCATTTTCCAAATTACAAGTCCGTTTTCAAGCCAAGTCGTCTTTCTTCCACTGAAGNTAGAAAATTTAATAGAATCTTCTCTTGAAATTAAAAATACTGTATGTAGACTTATTACTTAATTTAAAAAAGAACAACTTCTAACATATATATTATAAAATGTCACTTATTTCACTGTATACAACTATAACATTACATACAATATTTATTTACAATCAGTGCTGTTTGAAGTAAAAAAGAAACATTAAGTACAACATTTTGTATTCAGCTTTATCCTAAGTAAAATGTGATTCAAAATATGAATGCAGGTTTGAACCAGCAGAAGATGAACAAACAATTTGCATCCAACTCATACTGTGTAGCAAATAAAGTGTAATGTCCTCATGAAGATTACAGATCATTGAATAATTCTAACTCATCATACATGTATTTCTAAATCAAGGATTAACACTTTTGTTAAATAACTACTCTTACAAATGGATGAATGTAGTGCGTACACTTGGTTCTGCACTTTTTATTTTTTTATCAATTTGCACCAACAACATTGTATATGAGGTTTTGTCATGTTGGAAACCACTTAGAGTTAATTTGTGCTAAGACCTGTACATGAGGTGACTTTTCTAGAATGCCAGCTTTTTACTTATTTTGTAATATTATTTCTTCAGATATAATACTATTCTAAATAGTAATGTCAGACACACAAAATGCTTTATTGAGAAAGCAAAAACTTTACTTTGGTAATTTTTGAGGTATGAGTTAAAGGTTAAAGATAAAACCATCAACTTGCCAAGATAGTTCTATTTCATGTATTTGCAAGCTATACTGATATTAGTTTTAAAAATTCATGTTGTACAATGATGATGATGATGATGATGATGATAATAATAATTGAAAATGAAAATTAAATATGTAACACTGTTTTCTTTATGATTAATGATTAGTATATCACATTTCATTTTCCTTAACATATAAAAATGGAGAATAGTCTGGGATAAATACTACTTATCTTGTTAGTGAATGAAAGCACTGATAGTCAAATTTTATTCAGTTCTTGGGGCAATGCTACACTCACATAACATGATGTAGTATTTTAATGGTACACTGGCATGTAGGATTTATGCGTTAGGAATTGTGAAAGAATTTGCAGAACCATCTAGAACATTTTAACGTAATTCCTATAAGCACTGCATGACCATTATAACTAGCTAAATCTATGGTGTATTTTGACTAGAATAATTGTTTTATAACATTATTTAAGCAAATAATGAAATAAATGTTATCTTAAATGGTTGTTCATTCCCATTCTATGACCTTCAATCTTCATTAACATTTTCTTAACTTTAATTTTTACATTGTAAATAGCAACGGATGACTTATGAAGGTCAACTTATCAATTCCCAATCTCCCAGTTTTAAGTTCATGGTGAAAAAAGAAGAAACACATACAAAAGAAAATATCCATCTGCCAAAAATTCATATAACTCCCTTAGCTGAAACATTCAGGATAGTGCAATACTGTAGCTTACCACAGCCAAATGTTGCTTATAGTTTAACAGTGATAGAAACATATCTCTCTTTCTGCTGTAACTCTTCATTCATTCCTTATGTAATCCATATGAACTTTTACCCTACAGCTTTATTTACTTTAGGAAACTATGGATTTATCAGTAACAAATTTGCCATTCATTTTATTCATCTCTCAACATAATGTTATCTACTACTTATTAGAGAATTTCCTCTGATATATTAGGTTTTATTAATTGTAAATTATAAGAATACTTCCACCATTATTATTACTTGTCTGAGTATCAACACTGAGATATATTTATAACAGCACACAAAATCTTTCGCCTAATATTTTCCTTTCCCACCAAGAAATTTAAGTTTATTGTTATCAATGCTCATTCATAGGAAGACACTTGAAAGTTTATTACAAAAATTTTGCATTCAAGTAGGGATCTTTATCCACTGTTGGAGTGCAAAACACTTTACTTGTTTACTCACAATAAAAATTTAGAGATACAACTATTAAAGGCAAATAGAAAGGCATATTTATCAGAACTTGTTAAATATTCTGATGTTTCCTTTTTACAAAACATCAAATTTGAAGTGAATGAATCAAAGTAAAATGTAGCAAAACTACAGAGTAAAACCACACAGACAAAAATCCTTCAGGTACACCCTTAGAGCATAAAAATTTCTTTTGATAATGATTGTAATGAAAAGGAATTATATTTTTTAATTTTTGTTGTCAATGACAAATTTCAAATGAAGAAATTGCCTAAAAAGAAATAGAAATTAAATGGCTCCTCAAGATTCTTGTTACTTAAAGTGATATAACATACAAAGAGAAGAAGTTACCAAACATTCTCTGTCCATATACTAATATATTGTTTGATTGAACTTATTTGGGATGTAGAAAGGAAAATTTTCCAATTAATCAATTTTCTTTTAATTACAGTATGTGAATTTAAAGACTTATGCCAGATAGAGTTTTGCATGTATACTATTTCAAATAATGTTCTAAAATGCTGTCATATACATATTAAGTGTGAATACTTCTTACACTTCGTGTTAAGGATAATAATCTGAAGAATATTTATAAGTCCATGAAGTGTTGTTATTATTATACATGTTATTACTATCTTACCAATAAAATAATGCTTGAAAACATTCTCATTTCAATTTCATTCTCATGAAATAAAATTGAAACTTATATTATAACATTACTGAAGTTATCATAGATTAAAGTAAGGATCCTAACAGTAATTGATTATACTAATTGTACATGCAGTCTTTTTCTAGTAAAACACTGAAATAAGGCACATATGCAGCCTAAATATGGGATGCATACATAATCTACCATACACTATTCTTATTCTTTTAGTTCTTGATGCTTCATAACATGTCATTGATACATCATCATCTCTCTCAATTGCTCATTTTTTATTGTAAATTAAAATTGCTGTAGCAAAAGTTATTATGAAGTATTCTATTCTTTTAAATGCTTTGTTTCTGAGAAAACATTGAACCAAAAGTACTGTTGACCACCCTCAAGGGGCAAAATCAAATCAAAACTTTATTAAGGTAGGCCTGTCCATTTCCATACCAATTCATCCATACCAATGCTGAAGAAAATTTATAAAAAGAAGAGGATATCTCTCCTCTCAATATTTATTCCACAGCACAGATCAATTTTGTGTAATCCTCAATTAAATGACATAAAGGAACATTACACAGCAATATTTCTACTTAACAGCTCTGAATGCCAAGTCACAATATCAGTTAACATGTTCCTTATTGTACATAGTATCCAATAAACTTACAGTGCAGGTTGTGCTAAGTTAATGGACAAAAAGTAATCTCTTCAAAGGACACTTTCAAAAATGTTTTGAATAATGTGTCTCAGAGAAGGAGGAAATGAAATCTATTCCAATGAAGACATTGTTTCCATGACTTACTGTTAAAAATGCATTGAATAACTAACAGCTTAAAAATTCAGATTTATAATTGAAAAGCAATATCATCAATTTTCTTATGGTTGTATGTCAACAAAAAATTATTGATCTTCAATTATTTTTTCATTACTGATTAAAATTTGAGGTTCAATTAAATGGTATTTAGAATTAAAGAAGGATTTTCTATAATAATTGATGACATTCTTCACTTGAGAAGACTCAGTTAAGAACTTAAATGAATTTTTTATAGAAATCTAGTATTTAGTTTAAGAATTCAGTATAGTTCATATTTTGATATATATTTACATTGAAAACTAAACATAATACTAAAAAATATGCAATATTTCATTTTAAAATGATGAATGGATTGGACTCACAATTATTATCATACTTCATAAAATGAGTAAGACTGAACAGATATGATTATATACAAAGAAATATTGCAAAATTAATTTGGAAAGGTAGTGAAAGAGCTAAAAACAAGAAAGTCTCATAATTTAATAAACATGCTCATAGGTTATCATAACTTATTATGCAATTTTCCAACAACATTAAAACCCATAATTTTGTAGAGGACAAAATCTTAATTCCATTTAATATATGTTATTTCACTAATAAGACGTTAGTTAAAACTTTTGCTTTTTCATATTAAATTGATTCTGCCAGGTAATGTAATTCAAATCATAATTCTTGTATGCCATTTTAGAGAAAGATAGTAACTAGTCATGACAATATAATTTGTAACAACAAAGATATTTATGAAGAAAATAATAAGAACTGTGAACTCGTTGAAACTTGTATGCAGCACAGCTCACCATTGGCTTATATACTCCTAACAGATACGACAAAAACAGTGAACAAAAATTTAACAATATCTGGTGTTCTCTATAAAAGATTATTTTAAAAATTAATAAAGGTTTTTGCTTACAGTTTAAAATAACTTCATTGATTTAGGAGATTTGAAAAGTAATTTATTTTCAAAAACGAACTCTTTATTAGAGGCAACACATTTTATCAAAATATTAAATAGTTTGTATATTGCTTAAAAGGCTGGGAAGGTGTGTTATAAAAGCTAAAATCAATATCAGCGTATATTATAGCATCTGTTAACAAAAATTTTAAACTTTTCAAAGATTTTATTCTCTGTTGGCAGAACTACCGTAACAAGTAGAATATGTTTGATATGATTAATACTCAACAGTATTAGTAATGTATGCTATCAAATTTCCTTACCTTTATCAAAGACCTTATCTTCATGGTTAGCCGTCAGTCATATATAGCTGACAGTGGAGGTAAAGTCTTTGATATTATGGGTAAGGTCCCCCAAGAGAATGTTCTCCTTCAAATGGTAAATATTAGTAAAAGTTTATGTGCAAACATAATTTAATTTATACAGTTAAATTGAAACTCAAGCTTCATAGCCTCAGTTTATTTATAAATTAGTTTCTTATATTATAAAGAGAAAAATTCAGTCTGAGAATGTAGTAGATGTTAGAAATATTTCTAAAAATAAATTTTGTTGAAACTTCATCTCAAATTAAATAGTATTTATATTTTGAGATAATTGAAAATTAAAAGACATATTTATCAGACTCTCAACAGCAATAACAGAATGAATGTGAAAGATAAGGTATGAGTTAACTCTTCATAAAATTCAATCTTATTAACATTGTGAGGAACACACTCAATTTTCAAAAACATTGTCTTCAAATAGTCAGAAGTCACAAATTTAAAAACCTATGTTACGGTGGAAATGGAGCATTGTACAATAACTAAGAAAATAATATCTCTTTTGCACCTGAAACCAAAGTGAAATTTCAATTTGAAGATCAGTCATGAAAATAAAATGACCAGAGGGATAATAAATATGAAATCATATTGCCGAACAGAAAAAAAGTCTTTCATCATTTATTTCTCTGTGCTAAAAACAACACATGAAATAAACAGAAAGATATACATTGATGATTTATGAAAAAAAATTTGTGAATTAAGGGGTAATTTCTTTTCTCTTTGGTAAACTATTCCCACTCCTGAAAATAATTTTCTTAAAGAATAATGATTATCTGTATGAGTAGGAAGAGAACATAACTTTCACCACAAATATTGGGAAACCAAATCATATTAAATATTCACTAGCAATATACAATAGTAATTTCATATTGTGTCTGCATCTGAAAAGAAGTTATCTTGGTCACTACAAGGGACTCAGTCATAAAAGATATCAACAGCACATTATTGTTTTCCTTTTGAATAAATGAAGGAAGTAATTATAGTCATTAAAAATAGGAGAAAATTTTTAACACAAGTAAATAATAATTTGAATTCAAATTGTCCTGTAGTTATGTACAGCACAAAGGTAAAATTCATTCCAGTGTAACCCATATACATTGCAAACTAGTTCTTTCCTGTCCAAATTTTGTATTTTATAGGAAAAGGAAATGTTTGCCTAATATTTACAATTTTAATGAAGCATTGACTTTTAAATAATTCCCTAGTTCCATTGATTGCAGATGATTTGGCAAATTTGCAAACTTTTGGGTATTCTTGTTTAATCACAGGATGTGCAGGATTCAAGCAATATGCAATAAGTGACATTAATTTTTTGGGGGATGGATAATTTTGAGCAAGAGGATTTAAACACTTTCCATTATTCACTTCTACAGATGTTTTCATATAAATTGACCATAGCAGGCTATTTTAATTCACTAGGGTATCAAATTTTTGGGTACTCTGATGAGTCATGTATATAATACAACATATAAATAAGTACTAAATATCTTCACTTTTCTTTGAGACTCCCTATCGTTTCCTTCTTTACTGAGAATATATCAGTTATAATTTATTCATTCTTACAGTTTGATTGTCGAGAGAGTTGTTTTTCTTCTCTTTGCTTATTTCAATAATTTACCGAGTGTAAAATAGGTAATAATTTAAAAAAATATAGTTATATTACACTCTCACCAGAAAAGTGACATAATTTGAACAAACTCTATTCATCAGGAGACTGATATGAGGGAATCTGTGACTTTTGCATCTGTAAATTGCATTGACAGACTTGTGTAAACCTGTAACAAATATGTCTTGATATGTCACCAAAACACATAAATTGATTTTACATCTTATTTTCCACTTTCATGCTTGTAGAAGAATATAAAAAGGACACTTTCAATTTAATAACTAAAAAAATTGCCAGTATTTCATTTCTGTCACCTTTCTAATGCAGGTGCAATATTTATTTATATAACTTATTCAAGTTCTAAAGTTGATATCATTCACCTTTTCATATTCCTTTTTGATAAATGGTTTAAAATATCTGTGATAATACCACTGATGTGTAGTACCACATTGGTTAGAACTTGAAGTTGTTATTTACTTTTTATTTACATTAATTTCAGAGATAGGATGGACAACAGAAACAATTAAAAGGTTTTTACAAGTACCCTTTTCAAGAGCAATGAATGCAGGATGTCATGACATCAGGGAACTCTTCCTCAGGTAATACTAGTTAATTTATTGGAGAATTCCATACCCAGGCAATAGCAGAGTTACATGTTCACAGAGTACACAATCCTTCCAGCAGGATATGCAGACAAAAATCCATTACCAATCTCTGAATTTTTCTCTCCATATATTGCTCCTTTGGAGAAACAATGACATAAGTGCAAATTGTCTCTGAAAATGGGTTATTAATACCACAATATATCTAAATTTTGAACCTATCTCAGAAAATAAAGACAAAATTGTTTCTCTTCTATTTTGCCTTCGATGGACGCTTTTTCTTTTTATAGCAATGCCTTTCATGATTCACTTCCTCAGTTGCAAGCAATATTTTAGGAGCAGTATTAGTATTTGATCCTATATTGAACTAAAGGTATAAATTAGTCTTTAAATTATTTAACTTATTAATTTAATGTAACAACAACAACGTTCTTAAATGTATCAACCACAGAAATTTAAAATGCGTGATCTTGATAATTCATGAATTTGCACTTACTTCAATATTTCTGTAAATGTGCAATAGATTGCCCTTTAAATTTTATCAAAAAAGTGTAAAAATTAAATTTATAAAATTACAATAAAATATTTCAAATAAGCAAAGAATATTCTAATGAGTAAGGATTATTATAAATTCTACAGGAAATCTATTGCCAATTAACTGTGAAATGTTTTTGTAAATGTCTTTAAAATAAACCATTAATACTTGTTTTATAAGATGTTTTTAAATTATTTCAGGTTTTTTATTTTTATTTTGCTTCACTTTCATTAATGTTTTGGTCAATATTCAGTCCCGCAAAAATTTTCCTCTCCTAACGAAAAGACTTTTGTGTATTTTAAACTTCCAAGAAGATCTATGAAGTTGTTTAGCATAATTTTTTATTAAACAAAATTAAATATAATTGGGGTTAAATGAAGCAACTTTGTTTTTAGTGGAAAACATAATAATTTCTCTTAAAAAAAATATAAATGTAAAATTTGGTTTTTGATTACAAACTAAGTACAAATTTCCAGAATTCCTTTCCCATAGTATAGCAAAATTGTAAAAATCTTGATTCCAAAAAGGACACATAAAAACCATTTTGTTTCTTGATTTTAAATGAGAATATTTACTTCAAAATCATGAAAAATAGTTATCCAAAGAGTTCTTATCCATTCTGTATCTTCAAGAAAGAAAATGTCCTTTTATATTTACACTCTACCAGTGTTTTCCAAGTTTCAAGGCATGAAGATACAAAAGTCCATAATGAATCAAACTGACTTGGATTTAGCTGCATTTTACAAAAGAATGTTCACTTTTTGTATAATTGTAAACATTTCTCTATGTGAAAATATACATATGATAAATTAATATCTTAATTTCGAAATTAAGAAGTGGTTAGTCATATAATAGAGCAAATAATAGAATAATTCATCGGTGACATAACTGATAGAAACATAACTCCAATCATGGCAAATTTTTTCAATTCACCTATCATAAACAGAACAATTTTGTAGATAAGAAGTTAAATTTATATATTTAGAGATTAGGATAAAATGAGTTTTTTGATTCTTCAAAGAATTTAGAAAACAACATTAGTTTTGACTGGATGGCCAGAAAGAATTACAAAAGATGATATAGTCTACTGATTTAATGAATCACATCAAAATACAAAAACAAATATTACCTACTTTTAATATTTTATTGAAAAGAGAATGTTAATAGTTTTATGAAGTTAAATTTTAGTTGAACATGATTTCATGAGAAATTTATCATCTTATACTACACATCATTAACACATGTTTCATTCATCATATCATCATAATAATGAGTAATTCCTATTTCAAAGTAATATCATGACTTCCTCTCCTATTACTTGAACTTAAAATTACTGCAATCCTGCAGTTCATAAATGTTTTTAAAGTAGGTTTAAATAAATTAACCATTTCATTCTAAGATACAGGCAATTTTAGTCAAAGAAGAAAATAAAATGAAGTATGAAACCACAGTACTTAGTTTCTGAAGAACTTCTGAATTTTTATATTAATAAAATTATTTAACTGTCATAAAAACTTCAACAAATTTTTACTTTGCAGTCAGAACATCTCTCAAACCATATTCCGACCAAAAAGTAAATTGTATTTGAAGTATGTGAAAGGAATAATAATTTTACTAAGATTTGTGAGTTTATTAATATCAGTTTTACCCAATTCATTAAACACTGCACATATTACAATAGCAAATTGGGGGAAAACAATAGAAATGAAAACGTTTTTACAGTGAAAGGTGAATTATTGTTTTGAGTATTTCCTGAAAGCAACTCAGAACTGATATATTGCCTTGAATAACAGTTTATTTATGAAAGGAAGTCATTCTTGAAATCATGCAATGACGGGCCACCTGTGATAATTTTGATTTGTTAAATGATTGTGAGAGAGATGCAGATGAAAATTGTTAACTATATATAATCAAACTTGGTTAATTATATGCCATAAGAAAAAGAAATGTAATTCCAACAGTAATTTCTCTATATCCACATTATGAATATCACCATAAAGCATATTGATTATTATTTTTGTTGTACACATTCCTATTACTCAATTGCAATTAGTGCTTGAATATAATTCTGTGAGATAGAAAATATGACAATAATAAAAAGAAAATAGTAATAAAATAATATGAGATCAGCCTTCTTGTCCAATTAAATAAGACGATTTTAAAATTGTAATAGAAGATACACCACTAAGGTTTTTTTTCTTTTCTACCTCTACCCTTTATTAAAAGCTCTTTGAATTACTATTTATTTGGACTCAAAATATCCAAATTTGATAATTAATTTAACTACCAGACTGTTAATTTTAATCTAGAACAAAATTTGTTATCATCAATATGACTCCATTATGGCCAAGATCCCTGCTTTCAAGATTTTCTATCCCATTGCAAATATGATATAGTATTTTAGAAACCATTAAATAAGGCTATTTCATGCATTAACTGCTCTAGTTAATCTTTGTAAATTTACCAAGAATATTTTGTATACATTTTAGTTTTTCTTCTGTTGGTTCAACTTTTTGTGAATTTTCTCTGTGCCTTTTATTTTCTCTAAACACACTTTATGCATTTTATATAATGAGCTTTTGCATTTTGTTTTATTTAAATGAAAAGAATACATGTGAACCTCATAATTATTACCGTTGACTTATTGATTCTTCGGAATGTAATACAACACTTTCTTTACATACCTGCATTTTAACCTTTTCTCGTGCATTCTGTACTCCACATGGAATGCTCAGTCATAACACACCATGTATGTGTTTCCCACTCTGAATATCAACATCCCTTATTATTTAGAATAGTCTTGATAGAAAATGTAACGAACATTTATCATTCTTGCCATGATAGTGTCACCAAATACGACATATGTCAATACATATATTTTTGTATGATTAAATGTAAAATAAGAAGAAAATTAATACATTATTTTAAGTATGAAGTGAGAGACATTTCTCGCCAATTGAATTCTTACAACAATATTAGAAAATAAATGTATTTATTTGTGATAATGTAAGATTGAAACTATAAGAGACCAGTAAGTGGTCAAAGACCATTTATATGTTGACAACATCATGGCAAATCAATACTTACTACTATAATAAATAATCCAGCAAATCTGTCAAGTTTGATGACGAACTGATTTAAAATATCCCACAATTGTTCCAAAAACAGTTCGTTAACATAAACGAAGTTGAGTACTTTTAAATTATAAGCACTTAACTTCAAGCTTCAACAAAATCAAATTGACTTTTCAGGGAAACAAATTTCTTGTTTTCTTCTACCTTTTACTTTATGATTTCTTCATAAAGAATTGTCCTAGAAATCTCATTTCCTATCTAATTCTTTTTCTTGGACAACCTCAAAACTGGTTGCTAATTTCTTTCCCTTATTCACCAATATTGCATCTATATCTCCCATTATCGCTTCACGCTTTCTTGTGGTAGACATCCTCTCCAACTTCTTATCTTCATTTTCACTCTTCTTGCTTGTGGGATTATTCTGAGCAGTTTCTCCTTTCTCAGTCTCATTAACACTTCTTTTACTATCATCACTAACAACTTGAATTTTTGTAATGTTTTGTTTACAACCCAAATCTTCTGAACCATTCTTGATAACAATACTTTTAGGCATTGCACTATTAAATAATGAAGTGTCACTATCATTATTACTCTTAGTTTCATTACTAGAATTATCACATCCACTAACCTTAGAGTGGTCCTCTGTTTCATGTGTCCACTCTCTTTTACCAGACTGTGGTGGAAACCTGATTGTTGCATTGATGGTACTATTAACTGTAACCTTCCGAACTTCTGTTTGCGATGTGAGAAAGCCAACCACCCCAGTCTCTGCACTTGTGTCAGGAACATTACTAAACTTTTCATCATTTTGGAGGAGAAATGAATTATTTCTGCTAGACTTTTCAGTATTTCCACTCCCAACGTTGACAGTGGATTGATCAGTAGCAGAAGAGCACTGGAAATCATAACTGCAGCACAAATGTCCATCCTGCAAAACAAAGAAAAAATAGTGTAGAATATATATTTTCAGTTATTGCTAGTAATATAAAATAAACAATATATGATTATGAGCTAAAAAAAACTTCTTACACCTGGGAGTGTCATAAAAAAGATTCCTTCTATTAAAATGGTAAACAAACTTAGAAAATTTGTACCACGATAAGCCATATGAATTATTCAAAAGTAATCTTTGAAAACTTTATTATCATGAAATCTCCAGAGTACACATTCCTGACAAGTGATGGATCCAGGATTTTATTTTGGGAAGGGCTTAGATATCCAGGGGGTCAAGAGTTCTGAAAAATTTGGTGCAAAATTATGTACTTATAAGTCATTATCAATAATAATAGGCCTATGTATATATCATACATTATTAATTTTTTGAGGAAAGAAAATATTTAAAAAATTTCATTCATTTTCAGTAGTTAAAACTTCATAAACATATATATGCTTATTACATAATTTAAACATATATAATATTAAAAAATATATAATATTAAAAAATATATAATATTAAAAAATATATTTAATATTAAAATTTTTGGAATAAATGATATATTTTTAAGAAAAAACCATTCACCTCTTGAGTTTGACTCTCACCAATAATATCTTCAGGATCCCAAATTTCAGAATCCTGAGGTTGTTGGATTTGTGTAGCTTCATTAAACACAAGATGATAGAATGACAGATTATTTCAGTTCAAAAGCGTCTGCAATTCTAAGTGCAAAGGAGAGAAAAATCAACATAGCTAGAGATAATCCTCATGGGATTACTTGCCCACCGTGTCAATCATAAATGGACTTATAGTCCTAACACTATCAGAGTACATTTGCTACCATAAATATAATAGTCTCACAGAATAATTCATAAATTGAGATTTGAGTGAGGGGTTTTTACCCCTTAGGCCCTTCTCGAGACAGCAACCCTGGGTACTAGAAAATGGAAAAGAGAAGAAAATAGAAAAAAATTGACATTGATAGAGGGGAATTAAATATGAGATGCCCAGAAAGATGAGGTTTTGCCTCTCTCTAAATGTTACTTCCTGAGGAAGAAGAAAGAAAAGCATACTTTTTCTATATATATATATATATAGACTGTACTATCACTTGCTATGTATTGATGTTGGTTCACCTATGGATTGACATTAATGTTAACCCAGCTAATCTATTCTGGCAGTGGAGTATTGTTGACTTGATTTTTTGAGATATTTTAAAATCAGAAATGTTCTTTCAGGGAAATATGTTGAAATGGTAATCTCAACAAAGTTATAAAGATAGTACATTGTAACCTATAAGTAAATCTTTGGTGGTATGATAGCTTATATGGTGCTGCACTTGGTCAGGGAAACCTGGGTATATTTGCTCAGGACACACAATATTTCCTCAAAAGTTTATGAGTTTAGTAAGAGTTCGCAACTATTTGAAAAGAAAAACTCTTTGCACTGTTTTCTTTTAATTTCTTAAACAGTTATTGAACTTTAATATATTTATCCCCTGTTAGCTCTAGAGTGAGAATGTGAATTTTATACTAATCTCAACTAATATTTCGGTGAGAGGGATATATCACATGATTCCCCTTTAACTACAGGCTTCAGTATCTTGATTTGAAAGTAGTTTATTATTAATTGACTAAATGAAAGTTAATTTTGATTATATTATATTGAATGCTCTGGTATAAAAAAAGTACTAAAACTTTTTGGTATATTTGTAGTATATCAGGCCTATTAAAAATACTAAAGCCTATTAAAAATACTAAACACATGTTTAAAAAATTACAGATGATATAATTCTTCAAATTCAAGCTTGATAGACATTTTTAACTTTTCAGACAAAAAGCTTCATATATTAGTAATTTTATTTTTTTAAATAGATGATACATATTACTTTGGTGCTTCAGGCTCAATGTTTGCCCCCCCCCACGCACACACACACACAAAAACAGATTATAAAATGAAATATTGTTATTAATATGCATTAACAACGTAAATACATTATGATGCTAACATCAGTGTAGTGGATTCAATGGAGAAGCATGCTTATAAAAGATTACTGTTAGACGTTAATGTCTCTTGAAATATTTATTTGAGAGACTGAGGTTAACATGCAGATAAAATTCAATGAACATAAGTTTGAAGTAGATTAACAACTATATTTGGTATTATAATAATAGTAATATAATTTGCACTCATAATATTTTAATTCACAAAATATCTAAACATATGATGGAACTTGATGCGGAACATTTCTAATTTTTGGTGATGCTAATTAAACAAATTCAGAAATTGATTATGATTCATCCTCAATCCCTTGCAAACCCCCTTGTAGATTGCAAACCAATTTATGTTAAAATCCTTCATTTATATGGCTACTCGGATTGAAGGTCAATTTTTGGATGATTCTCAATACTACATCAAAGAACTTTAGTTTATTGACCTTGCTATCAGAGAATGGGTTAAATAATTTCTGCCAACAAGTCAAAAGTCCAAAAAGGAATGATAATAATAATAATTCATTGTCAAAATAAGTACGTGAAAAATGCATGTAGAAGTCATGTAAGTTAATTTAATATCCAAAAGCAAACAAGAGGCCATCCAAACAATTTGATTGAAATTCCCTAGGAAAACTTGGGGCAAAACAGGGTTATGGAGGAGCTACAGATACAATACACATAACCTTGCCCAGTTTCAGAATAGATGTAGAACAGTAGCATATACAGAGAGGGGTGGGGGGTGGATGGAGTGGTCCACCCTAGACCTTATCATGTAATGGGTCTCCAAATATTATTTAAACTCATAAATTTGAACATAAATATAAGTTAGCATCTTAATTTTCTAATGTTAAATAGAGTAGTTGCATTTCAAGTGATTATTTTTGACAAATGTCATAATGGTAAATATTATTTGACAAATTAGTTAAAATATCATTTAAAAAATGACATAGTGATCTGTGAATTTTAAGACGATGAATTTAATGATCCTCAAAACCCAAAAGGTTGGCAACCACTGCCATAATACATACTACTATCTTGAATATGAAGCATATGAGTAATGGGGAAATGTAAATGTATGTATATATGTGTGTGAGCTTCTAATACTAAAATCAACATATTCCAAGTAATGTTATAGAATAGTAATGTGTCGAGAGAAATGAACGGGTGTTACCTGTCATCACCCACATCAAATAATTTATTATTAGCCTAACCAGAAACTAGAATATTAATAAACATAAATAAAAATTGTGTAGATTCACCTTTCCACTGTATACTACTATACATTTAGTATGTCGCATGTTTATTTTAGACAGAGTCTTACCTTCTAGTTGCTATAACTGATTTACTAGTTCCGGCACACAGCCCCTACTCATTCTACTCATTCCATGTATAATGTTGTTTATCACTGTGTTATCCATTGCACACAATCCTTCCATTCAAAACTATTCACTCTGGGTCACTATCTCAAAAAATCCAACTATTGATGGATAAACTAACAACCTCTCTTTCAAAACCCCTTGTCTTTTCTGTTATGCAACTGAGAGGTCATTTGACAACCACTCCTGTACACTTCTGTGAGAGGGAGGTTCAGTCGTCCAATCTGCATTCCTTGGAGCTGCGATCTTGAAGCATGCTCAGTAGGGGTCAGTTTCACTTTCTGTTTTACGAACAAAATATTTCCACCACACTAAAAGCTGTTAGCACATTTCCACCGCTTTCCTGTTTGTTCCTGTGTTCAACTAAAATTTAATATTCAGTCCCCACCACATACAATGAAACAGTTTAAAAAATTAATTTTATAAAGCAGATACTAACCACGTATGACCACATGGGGGGAGGGGGAGAGTAATAAACTAATTTACCCTCCAGAAGTAAGCAAGGGTCCATCAGTTCTAATTAAGAGCCCAATTGTAGTGGCACATTTACTATTCTAAAATGTTAATTTTTAATTTTTATTTGAGTTCATTTTAACCCCTTACTCGTATGATGTTGGTGAAGTGAATAGCCATCCGCTTAAATAATCTTACGACTATAATTGAGTTAGCTGATACCGCTAAACATCACATATTTACATTATAGTATATATTAATACTTGCAAGGCCTGCACACCTCCATAATACAATATTAGTATGCTGAAAACAATTGAAATATGCGTATGAGTCCCCAGAATATCTGTTGCAAGAAATTAACAGCTTTGAAATTCTCACATTACTTTCTTAGTGAGTTGGGATTTTATCACCAAGCTGAGAGGTAACAGTACCCAAGAGTAGGTGTGACTCTCCCTTGACTTCTACCCTCGACAGAGGCATGGAAGGACAGGGTCAACGTCCTCTATCGGATCTGGTGTTACAGTTCTCCTCACCGATAACAACATTCTTCATTAACTCACATATCAATTTATTCAATAAGAGCAAATGGAAATACTATTCTTATCAATATTATCTCAAAATATTGCAATGACATGTTTTAACTTTTACAAACTTATATAATTTTAAATTTTAGTGTTACTGTCAGTAACACTGGTCTCATGGATGCCACATCCCTGTTATAGAAGCAATGATACAGAAGGAAGACTTTAGCCACTGATTTTTAGAGATTTTAACCTAATATTATTATTTACTTCTTTTGAATTGTTTTGAAGTATTATTAAATGGTACAACTCTTTTTGGCAAAGGATGGTTGAAATGCTAATCCTGTAAATATGATGTATTTTAATGTCCTGTTCGTGCACAAATTTTTCAATAAAACATGGGTGTCATCTTTGCAATTGACAAGAATCTCCATTTCAGAAATCTAAAGTAGAAGGAAATGTAAAAAAAATTAACTCCTTAAAAAACTTTAATATAAATCTGGGAGGTGAACTTTCCTTTTTAGCTGAACTATGTTTTATGTTCTGAAGGTTTTGATACTCTCTGCTGAGTGTTTCAGAAACATGATGCCATGCTGTGAACAAGAATAAACATTACCAAAATATAATCAGCAGAAAAAGTGCTGAATTCCGACATTAAGAAGAATTTGGAAGGCACAGCATTATTTACTTAATTGCAATATATTATCTATGGGACTATACAACTTGAGATTTTTTGAATATGAAGACCTAAGAAAATTAGTCTTGTCAGGTTTTTTTGGATTCCATTCATCAATATTGATAACTAGGAGAAAGATTTGGTTGCAATACTATTGTGAAAGAAAGTACATACCAAGGATTAGAAGTAGGCACATAGTAAATTAGTTAGCAGCAAAGAGTTCTGCAATCTGATATCAAGGATAGCATATCACTCATGTACAACAAGAAGAGAAAAGAGCCTAAAGTTGAATGTTGAAGGAAAAGAGAAGTGAGTGGCTTTGTTTTCGAGAGATGATATTTAAGTACTTGAAATTATTGGATGATTTGCTCCTTGGATTCAGCACTTAGTAAAAAGGAAACAGTCCTAAATAAGAATATACATTCTTTTCATAATCGGTAAAAAAAAAAAAGAAAAATTGACCACCTCAGAATACACTGAAAATCTGTACTTTAGTTCATTCCCATTAAAAGCTAAGATAAAGTTAATTTATTCCATTATTTTATTAATATTTCAAATTACATTACAACTACACCAAGTCCATTTCATGCAAAAGTTAGGCGTGCAATGGATGAGACATAAAAATATCATATTAAAATGAATCATTATACTTCTATACCCATCAGATTTTGAATGTTTAAGGTTCATTCTATTGTGGTAAGCCATAAAATTCTTTACTTTTGCTCATCAAATAACATTTCAAGGTCAACACATAAAAAATTATACTTTTTTTTCAAAATTAATTTTCCAAAATTTACCGTCATTGATTTTTGAATTTTTTTAAAAATACTCCTAAAACCTGAATTTGTTGTGATATTTTTAGAAATGTAGTTTATAATTGACAAAGACACAGTCATGAAAAAAATATATTTATTTTTACATGATTTGTTCAGTTTGTAAATAACCTTGATGTGAAAGCTATGAGATGTACAAATACAGTCAGTAAATCTCACCAATCTGCGTTTTTCCTCTAAAATTACGCAATAAACTTTATTGTAAAAAAAGTGAAAACGAGATACAACCTAATAACTGCACTCAACTGCTATTTTCTCCCCTTTTATAGTGCAAAAAGAAATATATAGAAACACTATTGACTCATTAAGGACCGAGGTGTCAAAAGAAATATCACATAAAAGGAAAAAATATTTAGTAGTTGGAATGCTTTACAAAAGTAACCTCTTAAAGTTATCGCGCGTGCGGCTAAGCGCCTGCATTTTATGAAAAAGTGCATTTTTTTATTGAAATGGGAACCCAAATTGTGTTCTCTGAATTTTTAAGTTAAACAATGTGTTGCATGATTTTCTCCCTGGGGTTTCCCTCAAACAGCTTACAAGTGCGTTGTGAGACGTCTACGTTGACTGACCACTCCTCGCGGTTTATTCCGCCTCACGCGTTTGAACTTTTTTGGTGTTCGCGGCGACTTTTAGTTTTAACATGACTTTCCATTGTTTGATCATTCAACTCTTCGTAGGATAATATTCACTTTTTATGTCATATAAATGGTTTGAATAAATTTGTACACAGGAGTACGTAAGCACCTACACCTTCCTTCTTCATTTGGTTTCACTGTGTTTTTTGAAGAAAATGAAGCAATTCTAAAGATATTTTTATTTCCTTTTATTAACACTGTATTTTTATTATCATTGTATTACTATTTAATAAACTAGCTCCACATCAAATATTTACTAAAAAATTTATTTTTTCAAAACATTAAGTCTTGTGTTATTTCTCAAATTCCTCCGCTTCAGACGTTATTACATAGTTGGAAATTTATTTATTTAATTATACATCAAGAGAATTGTACGAGTTAAGGTTTTAATTTAAAAATTAATACAGAATTTAGTTACTTCAGTAATTCAGGAAATATATCTCCGGGAAGACGAAAAGCATGTGCAGCAGCATTCTGCCGACATGCGGGTTCTGGATTTACTACAAAAGGCGCGAGTTCTTGAAGGTGCTAAATTTCAGGTTTAGCGAATTCGAAGTCCGAAATAATCCATCAATATACAATTGTAAGAAGGTCATAAGAATTCTCTGTCCTAGTTATTGATGAAAGATGCGTAGGTTTTTAGTCGATTATTGAGTGACATTTTGAAAATAAACAGTAGCTGTAAAACAAAATAGTGTTTCAAACAAAAGTTATTTTTTTTTTATACTAAATCAAAATCTGATATACAAATTACGGTTTCTATTTAAAATTTTGTATGTTCCCCATTTATTTTTCTAAGGTTACTCATCGCAAGTTGAAAAGAGAGACTTCAGCAATATCAAATTTCATCAATATTGTTCAGTTTTAATAGTCCTTGACGGGTTGTCTGAGACAAATGTACGCACATCTAAAATTGTAATATTTGAACATTAGTAATATTTAGTAATTAATAAAATTATAGTTTTTATTTACTTTTCTTATTAAATAACCCTTATGAAAATTAACAAATATGGCCCAATTGATATATTTATTTATACTCGTACAAGTGCACCTGATCCATAGTGTTAGCAATTTGTTGGTGTTGGGGACAGAAACATTTATAAAATGGTTAGTCAGTGGCGTACTCCCGCTCTCAGTCGGTACTAGCCAGTCACCAAACTGTGGCTGACTGGGTCTGCTAAAGGGGTAGGATGATCGCACTTTCCACGAAAACGGCTTCATCACCCCTTCGACGTACATTGCCCTTCGTCGCACTTCGGTGGTTGGTAGGGAAATCCGGAAGATGTGTGCCGGGTGTAGACCCCTCGCTCTGAATGACAAATGTTTTCAGAATAGCGTTTATTTTCCTCCTCTTTCACCCCCGCACAATCACTTTTGGCTCGTTAGCTAGAGCGGGAGTTATGTTGCACGGGTTATACCGATGATTTTCTTTCGGGGGGGAGAAGGACAACACTCGTATATTCTTATATGCATATGTGTGTATAGTATGTAGGCATGTGTATTATAAATGTGTATATGTATATAATTACACATACGAAAATTGTGGGTGAATACGCACTCAAACATCTGGAAAACCTCAAAAAGAACAATTTTCTTTTAATTTCGATGCCCCTGATTTTAGTGGTCTTGTTAATGAAAATAATACTTGAGAGACTGTATGGAATGCTTCTATTGGCGAGGACATTTCTGTTCCAGTAAATGTTTTGGGTTTCATTTCCAATACTTTCCAGGAGTTATACTTGTAATAGTCATGTTCTGAGAGGCGATATTAAAGAGCCTATTTAAATGATGCAATATCTTTGCTATCATGTCATGTCTCTCGAGGTATTCTTTGAGAGCAAGCTTTCTGCAGTTTCAGGTGATACGCTAAATTGTCTGTGCTGCTTCTGCACATCTGCTTCACTCGTCTACTCCGTGTTCTTTCAGGTTGCAACAGCGAAAGTTCTCTGTTCGGATGACCTGGATTGGACTAGATACGTAATGCTGCCCTCCGTGCCATACACACAAACATATGTAGTCTGTGTGAATGTGAATGAAAATAGCGTTGTAAATTCTCAACTCGCGTTGAATGAAGCCTCAGGGCGTCAGTGAGGTCTGTTCCTTCCATTTTTCTTGGTAGCACTAGCCTCTCTATGGCTACTTCTGGGTGGTGGACTCTGAATTTTGTTCAAGTACACTGACTTTTTACCATTAGATTTTCAAAGTCCTTCTGCATCCACTTGATAATTACCGAAGTGTATGAGAATAGGATTGCAGGAAAAAGTAGATATATGGGATCACCAGACTCTTCTATTCGCCATAAAAATTGATCTTTCCGACCCAAATATGTGCTGAGACTGGTGTTTCTGTGTATATATTCATTACATTAGGATCCATAGGTGTCTGGAGGCCTTCATATATTATAGGAATAAAAAGATAAAGTGTGATTTTGATTACTACTCCTGAGTGGAGAGCTTAGAGCACGGAAACCATTCTATCTATCTCAAAAATGATAATCTTTTTACGGGAAATCGTATAAGAAATGTTTTCAATACAGCATTTTTTCGCAAAAACTTGACTGTTTCAAGACAAAATAAGAAAACAGTGATCGTGCACATTAAGGACATTTAGGGGTACGTGGATCCAGAAAAAATTGTGAGATATTTTTAAATTGTGATTAATGCTATTTTTTTGCAACTCATCCCAAAATTTCAAAACTTTATAATTTTTTCTCCTATTTTTGCTATTTTCAGTGTACTTTTGGTGAGATATGTTATACTTACAATTACATGCGATTGATTTAAAAGCTAAATAAAAATACATGCCTTAAATTTAGAATATTCTAATAGGAGTAAGAACCAAGTAAAACGATGGAGGACTCATATTGTTCCCCTCATTTATTCCAGTCATCGCGTTAATGTCATTATTTCTTCTTTACGGAAAAATGTTGTCTCTCAGGAGGATATAATAGGGCATAAAATTAATACAACGTACAGAACTATCTTGAATAACTGTACAACTTCCATGAGCCATGAGTGAGGCACTGAGTCAAAAGGTTTGTGGTAGTCTAGGTAATAGTAATGTTCCTCTGCTAATGAGTTAGCGCTCTAACAACACTGGGTATATTGATTGAACAAGTTGATTACGACACCCCTCGAAACGTTTGACTTAACCTTTGTGTTTTTCCAGCTGAAATGTTGTTTTTGTCAGATGTTTGCAAAGTATTCCTGGCATACAAGAAGTTAAGATTTTTAAGTGGTGCTTAGTGAAGTCGACGGGGAATAGTTGGAATAATCAAATTGATAGTTATCCTTGGGCGTCCAATACAAGATTTCCTCCGTCAGATAAATGGCTTGAAAAACTTATGAAGAGTTTCGACAGGCAGTCACGAGTTGTAATTTTTTTGAACTAAAAATATAAATCTATTTAGAACCTCAGACATTCCTGGTGTGAGTTTTGGCTAAAACTTCACGAAGCTCCGAGACTTCAACTATTCTGTCGTGCACGAGCGAAATGATGCATGCCTTCCTATCAATTTCTTTAATCCAGGTGTAATTTGCATTATAAAGCGCTGGTTTAGAGTAAATAGCTCTCGACATCTTCTCGTGTTTAACCAATATTTCATTATAATATTTTGTATGTATATAACTTGATAATATTTTGTATGTATATAATTTTCACGATATACAAGAAGATATGGAATAAGTTAAACTATACCAGCTGCAGGGGCTTAAATATTGTGGGAGAATAAGAATTACAGACAAGGTAGATAAAGAACGTTTTGATAACTGGCAAATCGAAGAGAAATGCTGGGAATATAATACTGATATTCATAAAATCATTTGACATTAAACAGACATATGACACAGTTTATAGGAGAAACTTAATCACGGTCAGTTTTGAAAATACTTGGAAGGTTTCGATAAATAAATAAATTTACTGTCTAAAAAGAAGTTACAAACTGCGTATGACTTCGTGGAGGACAATAAACTAATTTTCTCTCCGGAAGAAAGCAAGGGACCATCCCATCAATTCCGATCAAGGGTCCTAAGGCAGAGGCGAATTGAAAATTTCAGCACATTCCGTAGTTAAAAATAAAAGGTTAAGTACGAGTTACAATTTAAACAGAATTCCAACAAATTTGTATTTAATAAAACAAGAGAAAATAGTTCGCGAGTATATAATATCATCGAATTATAGATTATTCGGATTTATTGTTTAAAAATCTTAACTATTAAAATAACTCTAAATTTGAGATTAATTATTACAATGGACCGCTGTCCCTACGCAAGAGCCTAGATAGCCTGCATAAAAAATTCGCCTCTACCCAAAAGAAAACTGGATAAAAATCCGGGCCAGGATGGGGCCACAAAATTGTACACAACCGTGTCAAAGTTGAGTTCAGATAAAACTTAACTTACATGAATAAAAAGAAACAATAATAGCACGCATAAAAATAGTTTTGAAATTTAATAATTTATTTTGATAGTACTAGAGCTGTGGTGAGATAAAGTGCAAGATCAATTGACGTATTTAATATATAAAATTTAAAAGAATAATTTTGAAAAACATTTGACGGGAAATAGAAACCCATTTTAATTTTTATTGACATCAATGAATTCTTTCATATAGTAAAATCAGTGATAGTTTTTAACCGTGGTTTTGAAGAGATTCAATTGAATAATATCTTATACAATAGAACGATTTAATATGACGATTCCCGAATGATATGACCCTTTTTGGCAAAGAGTAGTTGACCCTCAAGGACGATTAATGTTATGCCTATTGCGAGTATTGTGTTCGTGAACAAGACAGTTTTATACGACGCAAGGATGACTCGTTAGTAATTCGATCTTAATGTACACAACCGTTTCATAACTAACAGGGAAGTATTAAAATATTTAATTCTTTCAATAAAGGTTTACAAGAGTTTTGGGGATGGGATTTACTAATTATTCGAACAAACCGCTTTTCAATCCCGAAAGTTTTGATGCTTTGACCGGAATTGCCCCAAAAGATAATGCCGTACCGTAAATGGGAGTGAACGTTTCCAAAATATATGCAACAGGAAATATGTAGACTAATTACATTAACTAAGGTTTGGAATGCGTAACACAATTTGTCTAATTTGGACTTTAGATTATCTATGTGACAATTCCTTTTGAGGTTGTCTTGAATATGGAGACTTGGAATTTTGTTTTCGTAACAGTATTTAATTGCGTTCCAATTTTCGAAAGATATGTTTGAGTTATAGATTTTGTGTTACTATTCGGAAATGATATAGACACTGTTTTGCCAGTGTTTACAATGAGATGATTTGCGTGGGACCAAGACGAGAGGTTAGAAAAAAAAACTTTTTGAGTGCTGACGTGTTTTCATAGGAAATTAGTTTCTTCAGCAAAAAGAACCATTTTGCAATCGGATATAGAGGATGACATGTCGTTCACATACAACAACAAGAAGAGCATGGGATCAAGAATTGAATCTTGGGGACCTCCGCAAGTAGGTAGCTTGTTTCTGAAAGGCAATGCTGAGGAACTTTATTTAGCATAAGATGTTTCGAACTGCTAATACCTACCTTTTAAATAGGAAGTTAGCCATTAGTGTGCAAGTCCACGAACGCCAAAAGAATGCAATTTATAAAGGAGAATTTCATGATCGATGACATCGAATGCTTTGGATAAATTTAAAAAAATACCCTGAGGATTTTTTCCATTGTTAAGAGATGTGGTAACATCATTTAAGGAAGAAAATATGACGCTGGTAGTGGAAAAGGATTTCCTAAAACCGTGTTGATCGCCAGAGAGAATGTTATTCTTTATATAAAATCTAGAAGACTCTAATAAAATAATTTTTCAAGGATTTCTGAGAAAGTGGGTAATTGAGAAATTGGTCAATAATTTCCATCTTTGAGTTTGTTTTCTTTCTTGTGTAAAGGTCTCACATTAGCTCTCTTAAATACGTCAGGAAAAACTCCTTCTGATAAAAACAAAAAAATGTGTTCGAGTGGATTTAACATAACATGGGATGAAAATTTAACAATAAATTCGGGTGTATCATCTATACCTGCTGAAAAAATTTATTTAACGAACTGATGATCCTCATGGTATCACTGGCGTTATTTCCGGAAGTGAACATAGAAAGTGGTTGTATTTGGGGGACATTAACTTTGAGATTTTAAATTCGTTATTTGACCTACTTCTGATAAATAAGAATTAATCAAATTTGCTATGTTTTGTTGAATTGTACGATTTTGCCATCGTTTAGTAGGGAAATGTTTTCTTCGCGTTTTTCAGAAGAGGACGTGTAATTTCTAACAATATTCCTCGTGGTTTTAGTCCAATTGCTAGATTTTAGTTTATGCCAGTCATTTTCTATAGCTTTAGCTGCATAGACTACTTTTTGAAATGTAATTTTATATTTTCGGAAATAACAATGAAATTTGAGTGGTTGGTTTTCAAATATAGCGTTTGTCTTTGGAAGAAATTCTTATCCTTTGGGTGATCCAATAATTTGTAAATATGGATAAATTTGTGTTGTTACACTGCCTAGAAAGTTTGCAGAGGATTTTAAGTAGTTTTAATTGATCTTTAATACACAATACTTGAACAAGGTGATCACTGTATTCCGCGTTAAACACTTGACAGGAAAAAGAGATTTACAATAATCTGATCTAGCAATGTTTGAGATGAATCGGAGAGGCGAGTGGTTATAAGGTTGAAGGAGTCGATTAGATTCTTGAATCGATGTATGGGCAATCCGTGGGGATTTTTTCCTTTAAAATTTTGTTGACAGTAAGAACTTGCTAAATAATCATTAGTATCACTGATGTTGTTACTAGAAAGTCAATGTTCTGAGAGGCATGGCGAATCGCATGGATTTTCAAGCCCAATAATTACAATGTCTGTAAATTTGTTTGGAAGGTTGTTTGTATTTGTGGGGCTTTAGGGCTCGTCAACGGCAAGGCCATTAGAGCCCTTTGTTTGGAAGGGACAGGAAATTATGTTGAAATATAATTATTTTATTTTTACCTAGAGTTTGTGATTATCGAGAATTGAAATCGAAGGTATTGAGCGGAACACGAATTTGGTACAGCTTCTAGTCCCGGACCAAGCTCGCACAATGCATCCAAACGTGATTGTCACCTTCCAGCACTACATCGAACTCTCAAGCGCAAGTTGTAACCGTGTTTGGGGACGCAAGGAGATGTGAATGTAGAAATAGATGAGACAGACTTGGGCGAAGGAGATGTAGTAGAAGGAGGTGGAAGATTAGGGGCAGGATAAGATAAGGGTGTGGAGAGTGGAGAAGAGATGGAGGTAGAAGGGGTATCCACAAGAAGTTTGGAATCTATTAGGAATCACAATGAAGAACACACTGGCACATATAGAACTACACAATGAACTGAGTAGAGTGTTAACAGTTATCCAGGGCTGAAACAAGGCGATGGGATAGAACCTATTTTGTTAATATTACCTGTGGGACATGGTGTCCGACAAATGAATGTAGATACACAACGTACATTTCTCGATAAGTTAAATTGGTATTTTAAATCGAATATGATGTAAACTGAAGTACAGAAACATAGGCTGAGGATTTGTAGGCTATTAGAAACCTTGGGGGAAAAAGGGAATGAAGTTGGACTCCAGACAAACGAACAAAAAACTAAGTTGATGATATAATCAAGGTTGGTTAATTTGGTTCAAATTAACAAAAAACACAGTGTAGTAGATAAGGGGAAATGGGGATTTTAAGACATACGACGATTTGGGAAAATGGATGATGATATGTGTGATTGTGAACTAAATAAAGAATTCCCAGACCATATACCATGGGATTGTCGCACATATGGCCCAGAACGAGCGGATTATATTAAGATACTTGAGACAAAACATGTTAAATATAGAAAATAAACAAGGACTAATAGGCACAGAAGAGAAATACGAATTGTTTGTGAAATATGTCAGCAAAATAGCTGAAATACGAACTGCACTACGATGGAAGAATAGGAAAACACAATGGTGAGATAGATCATCGTACGCTTCCTCGAGGACGGGGACACAGGCGGCAAAGTAGCGCAAATATAGATTTAAAAAAGAGATAGGAAACAACAAAAGAACCTTGTATTGCATACGCTACAAAGACAAGGTGGTTGAATCCAACCAAATGAAAATGAAAACAATGATATAATCAAGGAATGAAAAGATAAGGATTGTAAGAAATATGACAAATGGTTAAAAAAGAAAGAATATATATTCGACTACCTTGGGACCGTGTTTACATATAGAAATGAAAAACAAACAAACTGTGAGAAGGTAATGGGACATATTTCTCTCTCATACCAGCATTGGGAAGTCGAGATTTTATAGGAAAAATAAAATACTGCTTTAGAAGACTGTACTTCGGTCAGTGTTGATGTAGGATTGTTAAACCTCGACATTCACAAAAAATACTGCAGGAGAGGGGGACAAATTTGAGAGGAAAGTGGTGCGTCATATATTTGGCCCCGTGAAAGATTGAGAAGACCTGGGACACCGAGCAAAGAATTGTATAAACTATATCATTAAATAAATCTAACTTCATGTTTATCACGAGACTATGGTGGGTTGGAGCTTGTTGATAATTGGAGAAGAAACGATTCTAAGGTGACTTTTGGCACGAAGGTTCTATGGGGGGAAAAGAAGTGGGAGACCGAGAGAATACGGCCTGGGTGGGCTTTGGTTAGTAGTAAGAGGATGGAAAAGGATGATGAAAGGAAAAATGGAAGTGGAAGTGCCATGGGAAGAAGATACAACTGGTGTTCTGGAGGCATTATTTAAACTCAAGCCATGTGTTACCTTCAAACTTTTGATGATAATAATTTTTTTATTATTATTATTTTTATTATTTTTATTATTATTAGGTTTCAGTGTAACGGGTGGGAACCAAATTAAAGTGGGGTTTCTCAAAATAAAATTAATAGAATTAATTCACGTTTCTAAAGAGAAAACCAAAGACTATTTAAGTATTTGTCATTAGAGAATTATGACAAAGGAATTCTTGTCTAGGATTTCTTTAAAATACTCGCACACAATGGGCTCCAAGACTTTCATAATCCATCCCATTTTTCTACTTTTTCCTATTATTTGTAGTGTTTGAAAACTAATGACGAGAGTGTTGTACAGTTGTTTCAATGCTGTTCTCTATCTACTGAGCCTATCAAGTGGGTAATGATATTGTAATGAGCAATATTCAGCTGACAGTTACGAGCTCCTAAGCCTAAAAAATCATCACAAACAATTACATACCTCTTGTTCGGAACATGATTAAAATCGGCCCGCATATTACTATAAGGAATATTTAAGCAACTCTAAAGAGTATTAATGATGAGTGTGAAAGCAATTAACTCCATTTTACGTAAACATCTGAAGGTAAGTTTTGTTACATGCGTATTTTGTTCATGTGTATTTTTGTGTCACACGTTTTGACCCTTAGTTCAAAAGTTGTCCTTTAGTCTTTTAGTTTTGTTACAGTTGAATTTCCCACAATTTGACTCCAGTTTAAAAAGACTAAGTAAGATGGTGCAGATCTACACTAGATCACTTTCACCATTGACCGCCTCATCTTCTTTAATATATTATGGTAAATGATGATGCATGTTTATGCCGTGATGACGTAAAACACCCGGCACTTCGTTTCTACAACAATGAGCTGGCTCCAACAAATTATTAAATCGGCTCAAATGTTGTTTGTGAAAAAAAAACAAACAAAACGATAGTTGCCACATTTTTTAGAATTACTGGACATGGTTTCTTCGTGAACTCTCAAAAACGGTATCATCAACGATAAAAGAATGGATAAAAAGAAATATATTTATAAACCAACTAGTTTCTCTCCAAATTCGGGGACAGTTTCATACCCAACGATTTATTGTTAACATGGGTTATATCAATTAACATTTAATGTGGAGGAAAATTGTTTTCCCTCCCAACCACGATAAAGATGCGTTAAAAAAATAATTTATGACTACAGATGGAGCATATGCTTGTCAAATTCATGACAAAAAACTCCAATGAATAATAATCGGAATTTTACCGAATAATGTTTGTTCAAATGTCTGAAGACGGATATGGGCACACACCCTCTATCCCTATATGCAAAGATACGAGGAATATTTTCCTTGAAATTATTTTTCTGATAGAAATGTAATGAACATAAGTATGACTTGTATGATTCGACATATTTATAAATTAATGAACAAAATCGATATTTTCGTCTTATACAAGAAATTTATATACTTAATGAGAGTGACTTTGTTATGGAATAACATTTTTGGGGTTGCTTGACCACATCATCCATTACGCAAGGCAATAACAAATGGATGGGTCAAAATTACTTCCACAAAATTTCTTTTGGTGGGCAGTCGTAATAATGAAATAACTGATTTGAAATGTTTACATTGTCATATTGGTCTACATGTACTGTCACACTATTTTTTTCAGTTTTCTTTAAATATTCAGACATAGTAGTACGTAACACAGAACCAACAGTATCACCCATTCTCCTCCAAAAAAAAAAACAAATTACCATAGCCAGTCTCAGTCACATATTGATAGCTACTCTTGGAAACCACCTTCTTCTGAAATAAGTACGTCTTTTTCTGTAGTAAGTCGGTCTCGTGTACTGTCAACGTCCATAATGTCTTCGTCTATAAAACATTGTCAAAGTATGGATAGTCACTTCTATTATTTTCAATCTTCGTTCAAATGCTGGATCAGAGAAAGGTGGATAATTAGAACCAAAATTACAACTCCTTCAAATTTCAAAACATAACCAAAACCGAATTTCACGTTAACACGAAAGAGCTTGCCTTTTAACAATTTTTTCAAAATATCAATCTCATTTCTATAATTATTAGTATTGAAGTCCTCAAATAATACAATCTTATAATTATTATTAAGTCCACCCCAAAAAAATTCCTTCGCTAGGTGTATATATATATATATATATATATATATATATATATATATATATATATATATATATATATATATCTATCTCTCTCT